>PVHY01006087.1:0-69386 GCA_004024945.1 Uropsilus gracilis
AAAATAACTCAAACTTTGAAGGTAAAAAAGGAAATGTGTCATTTCCTTATGCCTAATCTTAGAATTATGAAAAAAATTCTCTTAAGGTATTTATATGTGTTGGACATACATCTCTATCCAAATAGAGCTCTAATTTGTAGATTTCATATATATGAGGAGAAAGAGAATTGAATGAGGAGAAAAAAAGGGCAAAATAATCTTGACCTTGTATATTATCCTGCGTGATTATTATAGACTCCATAGCATAGAATAGAACAGAATGCACTGTATGTTATAAGAATAATATTTCTTTCTATAAATAAAAGATAGACAATATCGAACATGTTTAAAATATGAGATCTGAAGGATAAGATGAAAGTAACACCAACAATTATTAGTGCTAATTTAATTAAATGCTTTCTATGGTTTATCATATGTAAACATTTTCCAACTCTGATAATAAGGTTTAGTAATATTTAAACTGAATAAAAGAATATCAGGTACCAGGGCAACATGTGTTAAGTAATATCTAAGTAGTCATGTAACTATGTAACTAGTCATTGCCAGAGTTTTTTTTTTTTTTTTTTAATATTCACTAACTCAATACATTAAACGTTTGACCAGACAGTAAGGATGCAGTCAATATATCATCTTTCATTGTACATTGTACAGGTAGAATCATACAGTTAATTAATAAATCATTATAGTACAAAGCAATGGTAGAGATTAAGAAGAAAATAGAGGGGATAAGGTATTAAAACGATACACTGGCAGATACCTAGATAATGAACACATCCTGTAGAAAATTATAAGGCTTGTGTTTTCACAGAAAGCTTGGACACCAAGTCACCAGATCTAAGACTCAGATGATGATTGATATAGAAATTAATTAGCTGTGGCACCACATTATCTATTGTGTAGTCTTACCTAGTAGCATAGAAGGCACTCAAAGTATGGCCATGTAGGGAAGAAGACATTGGATAGCTTTGGTCAGGGAAAGAGCTTGCCATCACTTACATTTTAAAGTGATCACTCTTTTGGCTATTAGTAGAAATGGGGATTGAGGAAGGGAATGTGAGTAGAGAAAGGAAAGCCAGATAAGAGGTTACTTGTGTAGGAGTCACAATATATTGACATGGCCAAACATACTAGCAGTGGAAGTGCTTAAAAATTTGCAGCTATTTTGAAAATAATGTCCACTAGCTTTTTATTGTTGTTGTTTTGGACATTGATTTAAAAAAAAACAAAAAACAGTAGAGATACCAAGTAAAAAGTTTGATTTTGCATTGTGAAGGACTTCAAAAGAAAAATGCCTTGATAATCATGATAGATGATATAATTGGTAAAAATAAAAAAAACTCAGGCAAAGGTCTGGATGATCGAGTATATGTTAGGATAGAACCAAGGACACAACAGCATTAGAGAATGCTAATATTTAGGTTAAAGTAGAAAAGAAGGATGCTGGGAAAGAGAATTGCAATAGCATGGGCAGTGAATTCAAATAGTAAGAAGTAAGAAAGGATTATCTTAAGACCAAAGAAGCTTGATTCTCTCCTAGTTGGCAAAGTAAGATGATATAATTTGCTTTATATTAATACTATGAAAAACAATGGGGTTTGTTTACTGTAGTGTAAATGAAACTGGGGGTGTGTGGTGTGGGGTATTAAACCATTTTATAAGATTTGAAGGGTGAACGGGAATTACAGAAATTGTATATGCAGCCATCCCTTGTGAACTTGGATAGATTGTGGAGGCAGCAGCCAGCAGGGTGTATTAGGGGAGTTTGTGGGAGGTGTTATTTTGGTGGGAAGGATTATTTTTATGTCCAATTTTGTAAGTGGCAAACTCATCCTAAATAAAATGAGGATTAGTGATATAAGGAAAATGAGAATACATCAAGAAATGGTGTTCTTCTGAAAGCTAGAAGAAATAAAGTGCTAGATTAACATCAATAGATGCTAGATTTTTGTTACGTGAAGGTTTTTTTTTTCTATTAAGATAGAGGAAAGAAAGAGAAGTGGTAAATGCACAAGAAAGATTGTAGTTTAGATCACATGGATGATGACTTCCTTCAAATGTTCCTGTCTTCTGAATCTCAAACATGTGATTATATTGCCTTTTATAGCAAATGGAACAGTGACTGAACTAAATTATGAGTTTTGAGATGAGGAGGTTACACTAGATTATCATAGTGACCCAAAATGTGATACGGGAATTCTTGAATAGAGGCAGGGCAATCGGAGATAAAGAATGATATATTTGGATTTAAAGGCCAGTCAGGGTAGTAACTCCACTGCAGAAAGGGGCTGTGAACCAAAACATGAAGGGTGAAAAATGTGCAGATAGGAAAGAATCAAGACTACACATTTTCCACCATTAGCCTCCAGAAAAAAAAAAAAAAAGTCAACAATTTGATTTTATTTCCTTATCTCATACTTCTGGAATTGGGGTATCCAGAATTTTCATCGAATATATATGTGTCATTTTAAGCCACTAAATTTTTGTTGTGTGATTTTTAAATAATTGAAAACTAACACACTGGGTTTGCCTGTGGGAAGAGAATGAGATTGCAACTGTGCAAATCTTTCTAAGATGTGAAAGGCATGTGTAGGAGAAAGATTGGGCAGGTAAGAAGAGAAAAGAGCATCTACAGAAACAAATCAAAAATGGAAAACTTAGCTAAAATGGAAAAGTAAGTGGGTTTTTCATGAAGAGAAAACAACTTTACCATTTTATGTATCTTTTCTTAATCAATTTTTAAAGACAAACATGCAGAATGGAGAGACATTTGTTGTAACTCATCCAGAACCTTTGTCAATATGGTTAAATAAAGTAAAAAATTGCACAAGAGATTGAGAGTATTAGCCGGAGAATATGTCTGATGATGAGCAGTGAATCAAGTATAGACAGCAAATGCTGAAGCCAAAAGTTGGTTAAATAGTGATCAAAATGGTAAATCAAAATTTAGTAAAACTACACTGAAGAGTGTGGAATGCAATAATCAGACAGAGTAAGTAGTGGTGATGAGCAAAAGATACAGTTCAGGATTTTAGATAATTTATTATGTTCATTTTATTATAAAATTACTATTAATGATATAGAGTTAGACAGAAGGAAATTTTACTTTGAGTCACAAACAGATGTTTTCATTCAAGAGGTAGGTGGAACGTATAGTGTAAAAATTATCAGATGGAGCTGGTATTTTTCTAAAGAATTAGTTTTTCAGAAGTCAGTGATTTGGAAATTCCCTAATGGGAAGCAAGGGGTCTATTATTGCTATCAATTTAGTTCAGAAGATATGTGCAAATTTGAAAAAGGTACATAAAACCAGGTGTTGAAAGTACTCCTGAAATAATGAACCATCTAAGATCTCTGTATAAACAAGACACACCATAACAGTAAATCATCAGCACAGCATTACCCAGACTTCCTTAATATGCCAAGCACTATTTTTTACTCAGAATGTTTAGAGATCATTGTAATGAGTATTTTATTCCTTAATAATATAACAATAATCTACTTTAGTTTCTTTATGAAACTTTCTTGATTGATTTGAAATGCTTGATTGCAAATAGATGTTATAGTGTGCTTGATCATCTATTTTGATTTATGTAATATCACAGAAGGGAACTCTGAGTCATTCTACTAATTGCAATATAGAAATAAATGGTGGGATAATGAAACACTCTCAGGAGTGAATCCAAGCTTGCAATGGAGGCTTTTAACACACCCTTAGGAAGAGTAGCTCTGGACAGACATGGACCCCCAAAGAATTAAAGAAATCCTCAGGTGGCTGGTTCTCCAACAGAAATTCATTTCTATTAAACTACAGCAGCCCGGATCTGAAACTTGGGGATTTTTAGTAGACCATAAAATTCTCAATTAATTACATTAATTAAAACATTTTAATTAAAGCAATCATTAATCCCTGATTAAACATAAATCAATAGCTCATTTCTAAATGCAGAGATTATTTACAATAAGAAGACATGGGGTAAAATGTGTCAAGTCAAATGAGACAAGTTTTAACAATAACTTCTAGTTTATAACTGAAATAAAGTTTCTTAAAATGTTCTACAACTTTTGTTATTGCAGTTGTGTCTGCAGGAATTGCTTTATAATTGATATAACTAAACATTGTTTCCCCTGCCGTGACATAGCTTTATTCTACACTGGGAATTAGTTATATTATCATCAATCTTTTCATATTAAACATTTGTGTCTGAGGATGTATGATAGTTATGTCAGGAAGGATGATATGCAAGTTTATTTTTTAAATGACATAGTAGGCTTCATTCCCTTAAATGGGGTATATATGTGTTATATTGGTTACAATACTTATTTAATAGTTCAAAGGAAAATAGCTTAAGGAAAATCTATGTTTTATAGGACATATGCTCGGATCACAGAGGCATAGCTCCTTTAACTGCAGTTTCAGTTACAGAGGGACTTCATCAAATCTAGATAGGGAATTTGATAACTACAATATATTCAAGGCAAAACAAATCAGCTAAAGGATATTCAAGTTCAGTGAAAAAGAACAAAATGTCTACTAAGCATTCTCTTTACAGCATTTCTGTTGTTTTCAAAGTGGCTATCTCTCAACCACCCTGCCATGTAAGCAGCAGAATGAAATGAAGAGAGGGAATTCTGATGTGACATGTCTATTGCAGATTGGGACTAGAACTCTATTAGTTGTTATTTTTCCTCGGGTGTGATTTTGAAACGTTTAGTTATCATCTTAGGGAACTGTGATTTTCAGGTAGTGTGACATTTTGTTCTTTGTCAGCTTCCTATTCTTTCACAATTTTTATTTCAATTTAAAATGGATTGTCACCTAAAGACACTGTTTACCCTGCAATCTACTCAACAAGTAATTCCCATCACTTAGAGAACAAGAAGTTGTGGTATTTGGACACTGCATCTCTCTTTACATGCCAACTTCTTTGAGACCCATATTTCTCCTTTTAGTTAGAGATTCCCTCCCCTTCACCTTTCTCTTCATGTATTGATAATGTCAGCTTCCCTACTTAAAATCATTCGGTGGTCTTCCATTAAATTCTGGACAAAACCCAAGCCCTAAAGTTATGGTCAGACCCCTATTTTTGCAAACTTATCCTGCAGCTCATCCCCTTGCTCTTTCACCATTAGACATAATAGCATTCTTTCAAATTCTCAAATATGCCCAATTTTGTCCCATTCTTAGTCATCATGCTTATTTTATCTTCTCAGAACAGACCATTTGATTTCTTTAGTTTAATTGAGGGGTGAAGGTGTTCTCGTCATTCATCTGTTCACAGCAACAAAATTATTTTTTTCCTAATACTGCAATGATGTCTCTGACATGGAGATGTTAGAATCCTGTCAACTTTTTCAGGAAAACTAATATTCTTTTAGAATCAAGTGCAAACTCTTCATTATTCAATTCCCCCTAGCCAGTTTACTCTATCATAGTACATTTAAAAACATTGTATATATTGCTTCTTCCAAAAGTATGCCTAATTATTATATAATATATATATTTATGCAAAGGCAAAATATGCCTAATCTTTATATAGTTATATATGCATGTGTATATGTATGTATGTATATATATATATATATATATATATATATATATATATATATGTCTAGATGCCTTTTACTCAGTTTTGTACTTGGTTTATGGTCAGAAAATTGACCTATTCTTTCCACACTAGGGAAGCTCCATCTGATTGCTATCAGGTGATCTGCACAGACTTTGAGCCATTGGCAACCTTGAGACAATATTTAAGTACTAGTGGCAGGCATTGAAATTGTCTATCAACCACTTCTGTTTGCCTGTGGGAATGAAATTACTCGGCTATTGCATGTTAAACCACAATTTCAAACTTGCCTTGCAGGTCCTGGCGTGCATTTTTCAAGAATGTTGCTAGTCCCTGATATATTGTAACTTCTAGAGAAGAAGCGGTATTTGTATAATCACTAATCACACAGTGGGAGTCAGGTCACCACAGTAATTTTATCTTGGCAGCTGACAGAGGTAGGGGATCATCTAAATATGCTTGGATCAGACTAAGCATATCTGATACATACTTCATTTTATCTCAATCGAGTATGAAAATGTATATATCCATTCTTATTTCAATCATACATTTTAAACATATCTCTTCTTTAAATATTCATACTTTTTACTAAATAAAGACTAACAGTGCATAGTCATGTACATGTAACCCTAAAAGTATTTCACTTGAGTTCACACAAGACATTTACCCCAGACACCACCCTCAGGACAATTAAACTAATTTAAAAGATAATTCTGAAAATTTACTCAGATTTAGAATGTTTTTGCAGTATGGCTAAATTAGTATCAATCTCTGCTCCCATAATTTAATTTGATATGTGCCTTGTATTCTGACTGAACCACAGTGAGCCAGCGAAACACATAACCCAGATATAAACTTGGCCTAGAAATCAAAGGTAAAATTGATTACAATCCCATGTGGTTTGACAGTTATTTTAGAGGTCATAATTTTAGAGAATTTTTGAGAGGTAGATATTCCTCAAAAAATCCAGTAAGTGTATCAATCTGTCTACCCACTCTATTTTCTCTAACTCTTAAGCAAGTATTTTTTGTTGTGCTACATGAGTTGCAATCTTGGTTTTCTTCAAAATTGAAAGTTTTTGGCCCTATACCCCACAGTCTACACACTCACAGATATGTGCACACACACACACACACACACACACACACACCATCTTTTTCATCCCCATGAAATCAATATTATTTACTGCAAATAATATTGTTTAACTCTCCAGTTTAATTTAGATTGCATAAATCTTTTACATTTTACCAAATAATGCTATTTTACCCCTTTAAGAATAATTTTCTATCACATTGAATATCATAAATTTGTCTCCAGTTTATCTCTAAATATAAGTAATTATTTAAAAATCAGTGTTTAAATTTTTGTGATAAGACCAGATATTTGGTATAAATCAAATATGGTATAAATCTCATAATAAATTATGAGACTGTTGATCATTGAATTTTTTGTGTTAAATTAAAATGTATTTCTTTTATTTAGGCAATCTTTCATTAATTTAGGTAGGATGCTAACAGAACAGTTTGTGAGATAGATCCATACCTGTGTGTAAGATTGTTTACATGTGCTTTCAGTGTTTTCATCTTTTATAAATACACAGTCCCTTCCTGTGCAAGAAATAAGAAGAGAAACATTTCTCCCTTCCTCCCTCTTTCAACCTTTCATAATTATCTCCCATAGGCAGAATTCAACTAGAAACTAACTTTAGAACATAGAAAAGTAAATGTGAATCTGGGGAAATTATGGGAAGATAATAGTGCCTTAGTTTCTGTATGTTTTCACTAGACTGTAGTTAAAAGCTGCTAAAACCTGCTATTACCCTTTCCATAATCATTTTTCCCATTTTCATATTCTTTCTGTCCTCAGAATTGGAGATGATAACATGGTTGGGCTATTATAAGATGTTGGGTGGTTGGGATTTTATACTTTGTAGATTGGCTTAAATCTTTCTGCAAGATTAATCTTAGCCTCCAGTGGTCCTTCTTGCCTTGTGTTGTCCTATTTTACATTAATATTATGATATTGGATTAATGGTAGTGTTATGATATAGCTGTCTACTCCCCGGAGTCTGTCTTAATTACACCCACTATACATCAAATTTGGATAAAGAACAAAGACACTTCAATCTTATTGTCTTTTGGTCTGTCTCTGCCTTTCTGTCTGTCTCCCTTTCTCTCTGTCTCATCCTCTCCCTTTTCTCTCCATCTCCTTTCTCTAATTACTCCTAACGCATAACACTATAATGACTAATAGTCTATCCTCTCGAACAGCAGAAACATTATTGAATTCTTAAGCTTAAGAAAAGCAAAACTTCTGCAAAATTAAGCAAGCAAGGAAAACGATGTTCAGATGATTGCAATAGGGAACAAAGGTCAAAATCCAGCTTGAATTTATATCCACCAAATTAAAAAAAAAGTGTCAGAGAGATTTTAGTAGCTGGAGTAAAGGGATCATAAGATATTGGTGTTTACTAACTGATTTTACTCAAAAGAAAAGCAAAGTATCTGACTTCATCAAAAAGCTATGTAGTTTTATGAATAGAGCAAGGTGCCTACTGAAGTTAAGCTCCTTCCTACCCAGAGAAGTAGGTAGAAGAGCCCTATTTTCCTTGATGCTTCAATTTCAAAGAGATCAACCCCAGGTTGTTGACAAAGAGCCCCCTGGGTTGTAAAACTGGCAGAAAGCTTTTTAAAATTTTCTTTTTATTAAAGAAATTTTCATCACAAGCAGACAGCTTGAGGTTGAGCAATTGCAATGGATGGTCTCACTTATATGTGGGATATCAGGAAAACAAGCAAAAGGACAAAAAAAAGTTAAAAGTAGAAACTGACAATAGAACTAAAGTACACAGCAAGGGATGGGGAGGGAGTGTAAATCAGAGGAGGGAGTTGCACAAGGGAAAGGATTGCTCTTCAAGGGTGGGAAAACTTCCCATGGTGATGGAAAAAGTTCACTAAACAAAGACATAAGAAAAATTATATGCATGCATGCATACATACATAATATATATATATATATATATCAATTAAAAAAGAAAAAATGGGCAATTATAAACCTGTCTGTGGATTAGTCTAAGTTTAAGGAAAGTTAAGGGCAACTTGGGTCACTCCTGATAGAATCACAATGTTAAATACAAAGATCTTAGGAAAGAACCAACATGCTTATGCTTTCCTTACATCTACACTTTGATACCTGAGCTCAACTTGATTTTCACAGAAGAAACAACTACTTGTCGGTGTGTGTATTAGAACAAATACTGCATCATGCAACACAGTCTAAGAGGAGACCCAGACAGAGTGATCCGCATCCTAACTTTCTTGTTGTTTCAGTTGTTGTGAGAATTGTCACTGGTGTGAAAAATCTAAGGTTTATTACTCCCATTGAGAACTCAAATCTATTTCAATATCTACAATTCCCCTAATGTGTCCTACAGATTCTAATGCATGTCCACTCTGCTTTTCAAAAGGATGCTTGTCATTTTCCCAGCAATATATCAAGTGGCTATGATGAAAACAAGTTCAAATGGTGGTCTTAGTTGACTGGGTGAACCAGATATATATGATAAATCTCCAGACCTTTTAATCCTTTCTTTTGAACCTAGATTATTGAATCAAATATTAACTTTAATTCAAGTAATTATACATGTAATTAGATGGATAACTGAGTTTTTTTAATAAAGACACTAAAAATACAAATATTTTAATAATTTGTTTATCCCAGTAGATCCAGAATATTATTTCTTCAACTTACAGTTAATGCAAAACGAATTATTGATATTTCATTTTGTTTTCAAAATCTACTATCTGCTTTACACTCAAAACACATCTTGACTTGTATAAACGCATTTCAGTTTCTTTGTAAGCACATCTTAATGGTGAATATTTTATCAGCCATACTAGATTTTTAACTCAGTCTGTATACTTCTGGTAATATAACCTTGTGTTGCTTCTATACCAGAAAATCTACTTTAAGACTCGGACTCAACAAAAGAGAAGGAGAGGAAAAGGAGAGACTGAGAGAGTCAGTTGAACTTAAATACTTAAATGTTTTTAAGGAGAGAGGAAGAGGAAGAGGGAGGGAGGGGAGGAGGGAGGGAGAAGAGAGAGATACAGAGGAGAGAGAAATAGAGAGTCCTAGCTTTTCAGCTGCCAGACTTAGCTGAATTCCGAATTCTGTAATTACAAACCAAGACTCATCAAAGAATGGTAAGAATGAGGGAAATTGACAGGCCGTTGAAAGATAGGTACCTGAATTAAGGTATTAATGGATTTCCAATTAATGTAAGACAGATTTCAGCAGACAGTGGAAGAGAACTGATTTTGTTGTCTAAAATGACTCAGCAGAATGTGAATCTGCCCATTATCCAAATACTTCAAAAGAAACATCATTACACATTTCCAACCTCATATCTTCCACCAAATATTAACGAAAAAAGCTAGAAAATATATAAATTCTCTATATTAATTAATTTAATAGTACATGTTTAATAAAATCAAAACTTGTGCAGTTGTTGGTAATTAGATACATTTCAACGGGAGAGATTTATTGGTTCTCTCTTTATACCTTGAGCATTGTATTGCAAAAGCAAGCAAGCAAACAAACAAACATGTTTTCTTCTTTTCAATTTTTCAGGGTTTGTAAAAAGCATCTAACATGCTTGGAAACCCTTGTCCATATGGTGCCAACCCCAGGTGTTATGCTAACCAGTACATCATCCTCCATAGCTGTGATTTCATCAGTCTTTTTATTCCAAACAACAGCTGATGATCTAAGTGATAGACACTATGTGACTTAGATTGCTATTATCAAACATGGCTGGTACTTATTACTGTATCATTCTGGTTTCAGCTATAACTGAATATTTTTAAGCAAAAATAAATGTAGTATAGTGGAGTCTTAAAAATACAGAAAATGAAAAATTAAGCTACTCAAGAAAGAAGTAGAAACACATTATGTATAGCTTAGTGCAATTTAGAGATAAGTAGATTTTCATTGCTATTTCTGTTTACTGCTTTGCTTATTTTATTATGACCGATACATTTTGTTTTATTTAAAATTAATAGAATTATATTTACTGAGCTTTTTATGTATAATGAATCCTGAGAGTAAGACACGCTTTATTTTCATTGCTTCCTTGATTATGCAGGAGTCATACTAGAGTAAAGGTAACAATAAAGTCATGTGTTGGGTGGCAAGGCAAGGTGCTAAGGTGAAACAATTATTAAGGACCAAAGCCAGAACTTGAGATTGAGTTTCTTTCATTGACTGAAAACTCCAAATTTTTAACTCTTGTTTAACACTGCCTCTCAAATATGAAATCACCAGCTCAAATCCAGGGATAATCAAATTTGGATGGAATAGTCAGCATGGGTCAACCTGATACAAAAAAGGTATTTAATTTGTGTCACCTTTGTCACCTTGTAGATCTTGGATTAATTTTTGAAGAAGAACAAAAGTTAGAATGCTTTATAGGAATTTTGCCTTAATGGCTATTCTTTATTTCATTGGCATTTTCAGCAAGCATTCTAGATAATATTTAGAGGAAATCTGCTATGTCCCTTTATTTTCTTTTAGAATATGCAATAAGCATGGATACTTTATCTTTAAGATTAATTGGTTGTATTGGTTCTTGCAAGGAGAAAAATTAACAAAGTGACCCTATGCGTCCTTTTAAGGATGCTTTGAATTTATTTCTAATAAGTATTTTATACTTTTAAACCCACATAAGAAACATAAGTACACATGTCAATATATTAATGTAAGTCAACCTAATATAAACTCCATCCAGCTCCTGAATCAGAATATTCTTTGCTCCTCAGAAACTTCCTTCATATCATCTCCAACTATCACTTCCATTTTCTCTAAGGAAACCTTGCATTGGCTTCTAATTCCATCTGTAGTAAGTTGAGTTTCTTTACTGGATAATAATTTAAACCATAAATACCACCATTTAGACATTCTACTGTTGATAAATATTTGGGTTGTTCAATTTATAATGATTACTAACATTGTAATAAAGATTATCATTCATCTGCTTGATGAATGTTTAAACATTTCCATTAGATATATTCATATATTCAATTGAGCTTAAATATTCTCAGTTTTTACAAACATAAATGAACCAGGATTCCTAATGATCTATATCTTCACTAACATTGGACTTTATCAGTCTCTTCCTTCTACTCATTCAAGTGAGTACATGACAATGTCAAATTGTTGTTTAATAATGTAAATTAATTCTTAATGATTGCTAATGTAGTTGATTCTCTTTCCATATATTCCTTGGTTACGTATCTCCTCGTCTTCTGATCATTTTCTCTATTAGATTATCATTCTTGATTTATTTAAATCTCCATATACATTTTTATATCAGTGTTTTAAATATAACCATGTA
The DNA here is from genome assembly GCA_004024945.1 of Uropsilus gracilis. Classification (NCBI taxonomy): domain Eukaryota; kingdom Metazoa; phylum Chordata; class Mammalia; order Eulipotyphla; family Talpidae; genus Uropsilus; species Uropsilus gracilis. The sequence goes on from PVHY01006087.1 coordinate 11,959, forward strand.
TATATAATCACTAATGCAAATAAATAATGTGTAATAACAAGTACGGTATTATATTATCAAAATATTAGCTAACAGCAATATAGAAATATGCAAATATGATCATATTAATATATCATATTTGCATTTATTAATATATTGCATATTTTATAGTATATACACTAGATATATAATATACTGGAACTATAAAACAATATATTAATAAAACATATATCAGTTATATGCATTACAAATACCATCTCACATTAATTGACTTGTATTTCCTTTCCCTCATTATGTATTTTGATGAAAGAAGTTCTATTAAAGGACAATAAGAGTTTACTACTCTAGTGAGTATATAATACACTTTCTAGAGAGCAGGCTTTATGAAGATCTTGCCTATTAAGTATTCTGACTTTGGCATTGCACTTATATATAAGAAATGATCTACTAACTGCCTACAGTGTCTCAGTTTCTTGTCTGTAATTGCGAACTCTAAGGCTTTAACTTACATCAGGTATAAAATCATAATAAAAGTGATTATCTTATAGACATTATCAAATGTATACCTTGTAGATATTAATCTCATTCACAATAAAGACGATAGCTGTTCATTAGTAGCTCTAGTTGAATTTTTATTCCTCATACACAGGAGGAAATTATTAACATAGCAACAGAATAATGTATTATTTTTATTTTTCTGGGCTGGTAATACTGCAGACTTTAGGTTCTGATGGGTATTGATATATTATATTTGTCTTTTTAAGTTAAGGAATATGCATTGCTCAACTAAAAGGAGACTCGAACTCATCAATTTCTAGATCTTTTAGAATTTCTAACATTTCTGTGTGACAGTTTGAAAAGTCTATTCCAAATCAGAATTATTCTAAGGAGTTTGTTTTTTTTGCAGATTAAAAATCTTTGGGATAGTGTTGAGATATATATTTAATTTAATATTTACTCTGCAGAAAAAAAAATAGTGTGATGTTCTCTTAGTCTCCTAATGTGCTTAATTTAGAAAATAATAATATACATTTTAAGTTTTTCAGCATTTTAAAATCATTTTAAATTATGGTGATATATATGTGTGCATACATGTTTAAATTAGAATTTAACCCCTAAGGCTACTTTCTGACATAAGAATTAAAATTGTATTTTATGATTTTTAGAGTGATGTCAAATTATATTTTGACATACTATATATGTGAGCATATTATCTGAGCATATTATAGAGTTTTCATCTAGAAAAAGGTCTTTCCAATTCAGTCCCTGAAAACCAAGTTATACTATAGATTAACTAAACATAGATTGAATATAAGAAATAGGAATACAATACAGAACAAGTATTAATCGTAGAATTATTTCATTCTGACAGCATTCTCAATATATTAAATAATAAATCAACCACAGATGTTGGAAATGGATTAGGAAGGAGCTCATCATTGAAATATATCACATATCTTTATATACATTCCACTTTTTTGGCGCAATTTTTAATACATGCCTCATGTGAATTAATTGGGGAATGTCATAAAATAGACATGTTGAAGAGCTGGAAATCAAATGTTGAGAGACAACAAATGCTACAGGTGTCACCACAGACACCACCTCCATAGATTTGGACAGACAATCCTGAATTCCATGGCATTTGATCAGTTTGTGGTGACTCTAGGAATTTTATAGAAGACGTAGCCTCAGCAAGCCTAGACTTTCAATATTTCCTCGCAGCATTGCCAGAAAAGTCAGGAATATTTTCTTCTTGCATTACAATTCTGTTTGTTAATGATTATCAACAATGTACAATTAGTTGAACAATCATCTTAGTATTCTGATCAACCAGAGACAGGTTGTAAATTTACATTTTAGCTTTTTTTTGCAAAATCATTTGATTTTTTTTCCCATTTACTTTTATTGTTGTAACACTGGTTTAAAACATGATCTAAAAATAAATAAATTAAACATGATCTGAGTCAGAGGTATGGCATCATGCATCTTCTGGATGTGTCTGATCACCCATATCCACCACAAGGCACCCGTAATCTTTCACCATAGACCTTCACACTCTCTTCTCCATGCTGTCCATTGCTCACAGGTAGCATCTATTCTACAGCAGATAATGTAGATAAAAGAGCTGAGATCACAAAGGGTACAACAAAACACAATATTCACATCCCTTGACACCTGCATGGAACTCTAGCCTGGATTATTTGGCTGATATGAAAGAGGATTTGGACCACTAACTCTTTTTCCATTCTAATTTCTCTGTTTAGAATCAGACTGTCTGTAGCTATTATTCTCTTTCCGTCTCACCATGATATGTGCTGAGAGCAGACAACCTGTCTTTAGTTTCACAGATTCTCTAATGAAAATGAATTGTGTGCAGGAGCCAAACTTAATGGATTGCATTGAGGAACCTCCTCCAACGTGGTTTAGATGATAAGATTGTCAATGTTTGAACTTATCAGATTTAGGTGAAAAGATTTTTGACTTTTAACTAAATTTGTAATGGAACAAGACCCTTGGGAAATGAGAGAGTTCAGCTATTTTGCAAATGGAAGGATTGTGGATCACAACACCAGAGGATGAACTGTGGTAGGTAGATTAAAAAGGTGGTCACCTTCTGTGCTATTCTCATTTTGTTGCACATACTGTATAGCAAGGATGAGATTATGTAGATAGGCTTACTCTTGTCAATGTGCTACTTAAGGATTTTTTTTTTTCCCGTGGTAGTGAAGGAGGGAATTGGGACAGAGATTGCAAAGCATGTGAAGGGCACAGAATTGTTGATTTAAAAATAAGAACAAAGTATCTGGCAATGCAGAAAACCTCTAGGGAGTGAGTATATCCTCATTGGCAGGCAGTAGGAAAGTGAGAACCTTCATGTTAGCAATTTGGGTAACAGTATGTGGGCAACTATATGAGTGAACTTGAAAAGTACTTCTTCCACTGAGACTCCAGACTCCAGTCCAGTTTGATGACAGCTTGACTTGACCTTGTGACATCCTGAGCAAAATATTCAGCTAAGACCCAAAGGTTTCTGACCTAAAGAACTACTAGGCACCAAAAAGATGTTTTAGATCCTCAGTTGGTGTGCATTTGTTTGGCAGAAATTGAAAACTAATATATGAGCAATATGCCACTTGATAAAAAGACATGATAGTGCATGGACATATGGCACTCACCTTGTTTATCTTTCTCAAAGAAAATAAAGAGCTGAAATCATAATTGGATTTGGAAAGTCCTATGAAAACTTTAATTTTTTTGCTGTACCCATGAACTGGCATTATTTTTAAAATATTTTAGTATCTGGCATTTTTATATAATTGTGGAATCCATGTATTTTCCATTCTGATGCTTAGAGGCAGGGGATAGAATGTCCTTGAACAAGAAATACAAATAGTCACTATTGGTAGTTTAATTTCTGGTAATTTCAGAAGAATTACATCCATCTTCCATTGTACTGTGATGATTTATTTAGTTCATTAATTAAGTCATTTAGTTGATTTAAGAGTTTGACACTAATTACTACTAACAAAAAGCCAAATGAGAAAGTCAGTTTTTGAGGTACCCAAACAATAATTTTTGCATCTTTGTTCAGATAGTTAATCTTGATGACCATTAAAGAGAGATGCCAGAGGGCAATCATATATTAGTGCACTCCGGTGTGTATTAGTGATAGCTGTGTTTTGTGCAATAATGATGCTTAAGACTAGAGATGGGTCATCAATAAAATCAAACAAAGCTAAGGAGCAATTTCAATTACCCCATATATTTATCTTAGTAGAATACGTTTCAGGTGAGTTATACAACCTCTACTGAACTCAGTTAACTTCCACAGTTAAGCCTTGATGTGATACTTTAGCTCAGTCTGAGAGCTTAACTATATTATCAATGGGACAGCCTGAGTCAGAGGAAGAGAACTAAGTCATATCTTGTTTCATGATACACAGAAATTAGACAGTACATTTATAAACCACAACTTCTTATATTTAATTAATTTTTATTCAACAAAGTATGTGTGTGTAAATTTTAAAGTTTAATCTGGTATCATATTGGGGTACTGCAGTATGTAGAAATGTAGTGTACCTAGATTTCCCAAGCTATGTGTAAAATATGGAAAGTACAAGAAACTAGCTATAGTTAATTCAAACATGATGGCTACACACCTTGTGAAATTTTATATATCATGTGACCAGGATGCTTTTGACTGTTCCCTATTTAGAAGATATGCTATATCAAACAATTTCAAGTCTATTTCTTGGCAACTAAAAATGAATTGGCAAAATGTAAGATAAGATAGAGATTATGGTTTCCTTATGCAAGGAGTTACTTACAGAGGAACTTTGATGAATATAGAAACCAGAAGATACAGAAAAACTATTTCTGATACAGGATACAATATATAGCAATCTGACAAAAAGAAGCAAACACACAGTAATGAGCTGAGATTGATAATATTGAAATATTACTGAAAAGATGTATTAAATTCTGCAGTTACTTTTTGGTCTAGAACTGCTTTAAATCTTTCAGGGCTTATGGTTTTGTGGGGTCTTTCTGTGAAGATTGAAATGTGATCCCCAAAAGGAACTTTGAACCAGAAATAAAATACAAGTCACTTATGTAATTTTAACTTGTCTAATGACCACTTCAAGTAAAATAAATGGAAATAAGTCACTTTATTTGAATATTTTTTAGCCACCATAAACAAAATACTATTTTGGTATGTAACTAACACAAATGAAAATGTATGCACATGCACATATATGCACATATACATATTCAAACATACATATATAAATGTGCATGTGCTTAAAATAATTTTATAAAAGATGATCATTTATTTATTTGCTTATTTATTTACAATACTGCCTTTTTTTGTTTAAATATAGTAGTATTTAATAGGCAAATGATATTCCAAAATACATGGTGACAATATATTTCATCATCTTTTTGTCAGTAGACATTGAAACTTATTCAATTTCTGCAAAATATAAACAAGCAAGATTTCATACCTATAAAAGATTACTAGAAGTGAAACTGTCAAAAGATAAAATTTTAATATTATCGATGTCATATTTTATTTGCAAATACAAATTGAGATACTGAAATCTTTCATGTAGGAAATGTGAAAGGGTAACTTAAAACAACAAAACAAATACTAAATAAAATGTTAGATTTCAAAGGGCCTGTATATTTTATACATGAGTCTCCTAAGCAATATAACTTCTATAAAGTTAAATAAAGAGTAATTTAGATTTGTTAAACTATATCAATGAAACTTCAACAATATAAGTCAGAATATAATGGAAATGCAATAATTTAATTGGCACTCTGATTCTCTGGATACTATTTATTTCAACACTTTTTAATTATTCTCCCCCATTCAAAGGTTATGGATGAGTAAACACACATACAAATTCCTACATCTTGATATCAAATGAACAGTGATGAATATTTCAGATGAATTATTCAAAATACAAAGACTAAAAGCCATGTCTTAAATATGATGATTTATGCTACTGAACTTGGAACTGAAAAATTGAAGTATGTTCACTTCAGAAGAAAAAAATTCTGATACCTTAAATTAACTTCTTACTGTATTATTATTTTAGGTTGTATGTGAATGTATAAATTATTACAATTTAAAATAAAACATAGAACTGAGTAAATATTTTCCTTAGGAAATAACTACTAATCAAATTATATAACAGTGGAATTTTGAATCATGATTAAATATGTACTTTTAATATATTTCACATTTATGTTACAGCTATTTTTTGTTTTCATTACATTATCAATTGCTCTAAGAAAACAATGAAGTTCTGCTCCCCTATTTTATTCCATACAGATTGCAGTACAAGTCAATTCCAATCAGAATTTGCTCCACAATCCCTTAGCTTCCATCTCCTGTTAAATTATCCTTCTAAGTAGTCCCTGGAGCCTCATTCAGAAGCATTTTAAATTATGTAAGACCTATTTCAATTACTCAGAACATCCGAAAAGTGCATTCTGGACCTTATTTTATGATATTATTAAAATGTAAGGCATTTCTATTTGAATATTTAAAATTCTATAAAACATATATTAAAATATGAACATTTTGATACATAAAAAGCTTTTAATACAAATTTAACAGTTCTTAAATATGTAACTTAATTCATCATGTCAAGGAGAACAGCATCTTTGTAGTTTGTAAACATTATGCTTTAGTCCATTTGAGCATATTTGTGCAGAAAAGTTGGCATAGCTGTATTTTACCTTTAAAATGCAATGATAGATAATAGAGATACATACATGTAAAACAAGCAGCTAATTGTAATATTCTCCATTAAGAAATGTGTTTCTATTTCATTTTAAAATGAAAAGGTACAAGTTTATATTAAATGGTATAAGATCTTTCCCCACCAACTATATCATTGTCAATTTCTGAGCCATTTATATTGTTATTGCTTACAAATTGTGGCAAACTTCATGTTTTCCCTATTTTTGAATGCAAACCATCAAATAGAATAAACTGGAAAGCTTGGAGCTAAAATATTTATAGTATTATCTCTCTGTGTCAGTTTAAATATGAAATGTTGAGTTATTTGTCAAGCCACTTAAACACAATATGAAAACTGAGTAATGCAATTGAATAATTAGAAGTAAGTTGTATTGTTACATAATTCAGATACACACTAGATATTTTACCATTGGTACATTAAACAAAATATTTGTACATAAAGCACCTATTGTTGATAGTGATAGGATTTGAAGAAGGGATTTTCTGTTTCCTTAAAAGTTAGGCAGAAGACAGGAAAAATATGGCATGATCTTTCCTAAAACTAACAGAACTTTGATCATAGACCTAAATATACACAAAATACTGTACAAATAATAAAAACTAAAATATGAGATAATGTAAGTGACCCCTGATTTAGCATTGACTTTTCAGGTACAACATGAAAAGCACAATCACTGAAAGACAAAATTGACAAGCTCAACATCATTCCAATGAGCAATTATTTCTTGGTAAAAGCAGTGTTAAAAGATAACTGATAACTAGGAAGGTGTATTTTCAAAACACTTATCTCATAGATGACTTGTAACCAACTTCAAATAACCCAACAAAAAAGTAGGCAAAAGTTTTGAATAGACATCTCACGAAAGAAGTTTTTGTCTCTCTCTCAATAATATACCATGTTTGAGTAACAGAGAAGGTATCAGACATTGGAATTAGAATGACAACAACAACAAAACACTGATAACACCAAATACTGAAAGGCTGTGAAGCAACAGCACCACTGTGAAGTACTCCAGCACTGCTGTAGAATCACTTTGCTAGATAGTTGGGCAGCTTCTTCCAAAGCTTCACTGAGTCTTACCATATGATCCACCAATCATGCTCATAGACATTTAGGAATTTTCAACAAATGCGTTGAAAACATGTCCACAAAAGCCCTGTACATGAATCACATATCGGCTTTGTTTACAATCTTACATGCTCAATAGGTGAATGGCTAAACAAAATATAATGTCCTTACAATGAAATGTCACTAAGCAATCAAAACAAATGAATTGTCAAGATGCCAAAAGACATGGGAAATATTAAATGTATTTGGCTAAATGAAAGAAACCAGCTTGAAAAGATTATGCACTTTATGATTCCAACTAAATGCCATTCTAGATAAGGTGACACTGTAGAGACCATGGGGAAAAATAAAAAAAATTTAACATTTGTAGGAAAGTAGGTGAAATGAATAAGAGAAGCCAAGTCAGCTGCTTATATCCTCTGAATGAGCATCTTAAAAAATTGAATATGTTATAAAATTATATGTAATGCATACTTTATAATATGTATGTATTTTAGGTTCATAATTCAGAGATTGAAGGGAACTGTGTCATTTGGAAATGAGATAATATAGTTTTTTTGATTAACATTCTTAACTACCAGTTAGCATATCTTTGGGAAGTAGCATTGTGTTTTTTGATTGGATATTACCTGGATATCATGCATACAACAATGCATGCCAATCACTCACATCTTGAATCATAAATTGCACTTTCTCCCTTTAAGGGGAACACAAATATTATGATGATAGGCAGATAAACAAATTAATTTAGAGATTATGATAGATATAGTTACAGATATTTCCCCAGGTGACATTGGAACCGATTCCCATACATGGAACTAAGAGAATTTGAAGGAAGAGTTGGCCAGTCCAGTGGTTAATATCTATTATTAATAGTAGGGGAACTTGTGTACATAAAACACTTAACTTGTGCAGCTGGAAGACAATTATGTCCACACACTCAACTGCCACACTCACAATTTTATACAGAAACCTTATTAGAACTCAGTCACATTGTACAGACCATATGGTCTCGGTAACGTGTTAGTTTTTCAAGCTGTGTAATAAAACATCTGTATAAGAATGGTGGGCATAAAACGCATTCCCCAGACAGGAGAGTTGGGTAAGTTGCCTATGGTTAGTTAGTTAACCACTAGTCACACCCTCTCTATGCCCTCCTGTCAAACATATCTAGAGTAATATGCAAAATGAAGGTTAAAATATTGTGAAAAAAATAACACAATGACTTCATAGAAATCATAATTTTGGGACTAGCGTTGGAGAATATATAGAAGTCCCTTAAGCTGAAAAAAACACTAAGGATTTTTGGCAGATGACAGAATAAAATAGTGGACAGAAAAGTGTGAAACTTTATACTTTGGGGGGGCAAATATTAATACCTGTAATCCAAGAATCTAAGTGTATGAGTAAGGATTGGTGGAAGGTGATAAGAAAACAAACCAAAAGAACCAACACAATAAGAAAATGGAATAAGAACAGGCAGAAGCTCCATCATAACTATTCCCTCCCAATTTCTTCAAATCAAACAATTATTTTGGACAGTAATCTCATAATTAATTCTGTCTGCTCAGTCATTGCTTCTTTATCATGCCAACAGGAATCTAACCTGGGCTTGAGTGATGATGCCTTCATTTCAGCTTCCCAAATCCATCCTGAAACAAGATTTCTACCCAATAAATGGACACAATTTATGGAATTCTTTTTGGGGTCATTTTGACATGTATTTCATAAATTAAATAGAAAGAGAAAAGTGGTGTAACAGGATTTGAGAAAAAAATTAACAAACACACATAATTTTATTCTTTCATCAATAAAATGTATATTATTTCTGCTTTTTGTGGGGAGGGGGTGGATCTTCCTGGAAAATTAGCTTCCTCTTTTCCTTACATCCCTTCCTGTGTTAATTTTAGGTGACTGGGTGTAAGGGTCCACCATTTCTTCAGGTACATGGCTGTCATTCATTTTCCATCTCTTTGGATTGCTTTGAAACCTCGTGTTGAGTTACAAATATCTCCTAAATTCTGTTTCATTATGATTAACAGATTTAAACGCATTTGCTGATTGATTAGCTACTTTAAAAATATTTTACTGAAATAGATTTTTATGAGCTAGCATTGGTTTGCAGTGCTTTTTTGTCATCTCCAATCATGCACTCTCCCCCTCAGGTGTTGTCAAAGTACACCCACACTCATGTACCACAGTGCACTTTGCATTTTTTTTACCACCATCTACTGGACCCTTTGAAGACTTGAAACCTCATTTAATTTATTGGTGTGTTTGCTTTTATAAGCATTTTCCTTTATCAAATCATCTACTTTTATATTTCCAATATTTATATTTGTCATTGACTTGTTTAAAGGCATAATTATGCTGAATTCCTTCCATTTATTTTTGCATATCATGACATTTCTTTTTTCTTTATAGCTGAAAGGTATTCCATTGTGTGGAACATATCTTATTTTCTTGATCTAATACTTTAGCAGTGACTACTTAGGTTGTTTCCATAGTCTAGTAATTATAAATTAGGCATAATAAACATTCTGGAGTGTGCATATTTTTGAGTTGATGAGTTCATGTTTCATACATTGATGTACATGAGCAAGATTGCTGGGCTAAATAGCACTTCCATTTTAGTTTTTTCATGTAAGTTAAGATCACTTACAAAGTGGCTGAACTTGTTTACAACATTTCCACCAACAGTGCAATATGGCCTCTCTTTCTTTTCAGCCTTTTTGAACATTGTGATATGATATAGGTCTTTTGAATATGTATAATACTCATGGATGGTAAATGATATTTTTGTAGGGTTTTGACCTGCATCTTCCTTACTAAAAGCAATGATGAACATTTTTCATGTATGTGCTGGTTGGCTTTTTGGATAGCTTTAGTGAATTATCTATTCAGATCTCTTTCCCATTTGTTAATTCACTTGTTTGTTTGCAAACGAAAAACTTTTATTACTGTATCCATATAAGTATAAAATATTTTTTATTTAACTGTAGGGTTTACAAATGCTAATGTAAGTCATTAAGGAAGACTTTTTTTTTTTAAGAAGTTGATAGCAAATGTCCTATTCTTTTTGTGGACTGTGAACCTTATTCATTTTAAGAATAACCCATAGATTACTCTTTTCATAATACATCCTGAGAAGAGGATGAGGATGAGGATCAGGGGTGCTGCTTGCTTAGTATTATGAAAAAGCGAGTAACTGACACCTTAGGGTTGTTCAGTAAAATGATAAAGGAAATGATAATTTTGTGCATACATTTTTTGTGCATAGATATTATTCATAGACTACAGAAGGGAATCATTTCTTAGAGATAGCAGAACAGAATTATACAATACAGTGGGAGTTAAGTTTCTATGAAAGAGTTCAGTTTTAGCATATGAAAAAATATACCCTTATCTGAAGCAAGTTGCTATATTGGGCAGACTTTAAAGATCAATTCTTGACAAAACTGATTATAATAGGGGAAATGCATATGTATTAAGTTAGGAAATTATATAGTTGCTAAGTTACAAATTCCAGAAATAGGAAGTCTGTTTTATTTATCATTTTAATTATTTGTCTCATCATGTTTCATATGTGGTGATACTATATATTAACTGATGTCTTAACAGCTAAACAATGTATCTCAAACCTGAAAATATAAAATAAAGGATTTTCTATCAAATAGAAACATTTATTTCTACAAGTTTTTAACAATTTATAATAGGATAAAATACACACGCACACACACACACACACACATATATATACATATATATATATATGTATATATACCCTAGTCTATTGGATAATTATTCTCACAATGGAATATTTATCAGAGAATGAGTTTTTTACAGTGACTTGTAACATATTTTAGAGAAACACTTTTTACATCTATCCATGCATGATCTACTTACCTGCCAGATATGATGTATCACAACTATTCATTTTAATTTAAAGGTCTTGGTCTTAAAAAATGAATGGTCACCGAGGTATCCTTTATAATGGCACATAGATGTTAGAAGACTTGCCTGAGTACATTCTGCAGCTCTGGAAAAATATAAACTATTTTTATTTTCCAGGGTTGTGGCTGACAACATCTCATGGTTGACAGGTCAATCCTAATAAAACTATATCTGACAATCTAGGTGGCAGCAAAGGATAGAGATCAATCTTCACCTGGAAAAGTTGATGGAATATGTCATAAACTAAGAGAACATATTATTGTGTGACCTTGTATTTAATACGTAAAAGTACCTTAAATTTTAGTACCTTCTATCATTTTCATTATATTGAAAATATTCTTCTTAAATGATATCAAATTATATGAACATATTTGATTGTACCAGAATAATAACCCAGAAAATATAAATGTTTTGTTGCAAGAAATAGGAAAAGTGATGAAAGATTATATATGCTGTATATATTACATGTAATAAATACAGTAATAAGGAAATATTTATACTTTTATATATCTTTTAAACTTCCTAACAATCAGCAAATTAAGTGGCAATACCTGTATAAAATTATACATGAAATAATTTTCTATTGTAATTGAGTGGCGTTTTGATTGTGACAATTGCTTTTGACTTCTTGTAAGCTACATTTCACTGACCTTTTATTAAAAAATGCACTGAAACTAATTATGTCCTGATATTTGTAGAAAATATACATTTCAGATGAGCATTAATTCTTTATTTGCACTTGTCTCTGTCACATATCTTTAAAATATTGATGTAGAAAATCCAGCTATTATGTCTTGAATGTTCAGTGCTTTGTAGATTCAGTCAGGTTTTGCAGTAAGATCTTCAATTTAACATGGAGAAAACTTATATATAAAACTTATATAAAAACCATAAATCATGTTATTTTCATTTACATTATTTACTAATATTGAATAGCTACACTATTTTGTAAATATTAGTTAGGAAAATATTAAATACATTTTATTTATATAATATTTGCAAACTACCCTTCTGATTTTTTAAATAAATAAAAGTAATGAGTAGAAATATAAAACTTAAATTTATTTTTCTGATGTTAAAAGAATTTGCATTATTTTATTTTTAGGAAAATGTATAGTATTAATTATCTTAATGAAATGTGCATAGTATTAAATATTTATGAGTTAACTATAATAGGAATATCAACATTTTTAATGCTAGTGTATAGTAATTAAAATGTGAAAACTAAATAAAATATATTTTTCTTTTCTAGACAGTCTAGAATTTTACTTCCCACTAAAAGCAAACATTTGAATAGTGTGTCCACCTTATTAAAAATCTGAAAAATATAAGGATTCAATGAAATACAACTTCATAGCTTTTTTCATCACAATTGTCAAAGTGAGGATCCTCTACTTTTGAAACTCTCCCTCACCAAAATATAATCTGAACCTAAACAGTGGCAAAATGGCATCATACACATATATGAATAAAAAAAATCTATTAAGATCGAACAAATGATGTAAAAGCATTCTCCACATTTCAGATTGATATATGATAACTAAATCTTTTTTTAATGAGGGGATTTTTGTGGTGTGTGATTATATTTTCATGATGGTTTTGTATAATTGGCAGAAATGGGCATCAAAGAAAATAGACCTTTATCATGATAGCACCCAGATGGAATAGAAATCATTGTAGCAGCTCAGGAGAAAAATGCTGTGAATTTCCCAATAATTCATGAACCTGTAGCTTTAAAGAAATGGTTGATTCATGTATTGTTAGAAATACAAGCTATTCCCTCAAGCACCTGAAGCAAATGCTCCATTGTTATCAATGTTTCACTTGTATTTAAGCTATTTTCAAAAGAAAGTATCAACCGCAAGGACCACATTGAATGGTTTTTTCAGAAGACATTCCAGATTGGTGATTGCACATACACAGAGAAAGTCTGTAAAAAAATACCCCCCCCCTTATCTACATGAGCAGCCTATGAAATTTTCTTGACCATCAGCATAAGTTGAGTGATGGACATATGTGGCAATAACTATTTTGTTTCTCTCCACAAACACAATGCCGCCTAACTTCCTCCCAAACTGTATTATCCTAATTCTCCTGTAAATAACAGGGACAACTTAACAGACATCAAGATGCCTGGAAAGAAATTCAGAACTAGTTTTAGCTAATTAACAAGGACATTTAAAAACAACTATGGGGAAATTCAAACACATTTTTTGAAGATCAACAAGTCTTAAAATGTCATCAAAGTCACCAAAGCTAGTATGCAATAAAATCTATGTTCTTTCTGTTAGAAATAGGTTGCAATATAACATCAACAATGACATAATAAAACCAAATATCTAAGAGATGAATCAAACAAGAGATGCAAAAATCGCTACTCTGAAAACTCAATTGCTGTGAAAAAAAGAGAAAGTATCAATAAATTTAGACTCATTTTAGTTAAATGAAATGAATTAAAATTAGAATAACAAATACTGAATGATGTTATTTATATGTAGGATGTAGAGGAACAAAACAAACTGTCAAACAGAACCAAACCCATAACATACCCAGGAAATTTGGTTGTAGAATTGAGGATGCCAGAGGTGGTGGGAGATGGGGGAAAGCTAAGTGGGGTTGGGATCCAATGGAATAGGGAGTAGTATGGGTAGTTTTTGGAGGACTATGGGTACATGGGGTGGGTGTGGTGTAATATATTTCTAAATGATGTGATCCTCTTCCACTAAGCTATATATAGTGTTGTAGACCAATGTTACCACAATTAAATATATATGTATATATTTTATGTATATGTATGTACATATGCATATATATGCATATATTGATATTGATATCAATTGATATATTGATATCAATTGATATATATTGATATTGATATATTGATATCAATATATGCACATAATGATATATACATATCAATATGGTATATAATATGTTAATATTGTTATATATTATATATAATATGAATCAGTGTCCAATGAGAATCGTATTTCTGCTTTTAGGCTACTGACTTTCCCTTGTGTCTTTACAAGGTAGAAGAGGATAAAATAGTTATATCTGGGGGCGATCAAATAATGGTACTAATACCATTCATTAAGCCCCCACTTTTATGATATAATCTGATCTATTAACATGTTGGGAGTGAAGATTTCAACATGCAAATTTTGAGGAAAGGCATCTTGTCCATTTTAATACCTAAAATGATATATAGTGCTGTGCTATTTTTATCATCCCTAGCAAACTTCAATGAAGACACTAACAAACTAATTAAAAATGTATATATATATATATATCATATTCCAACCATGCACTGTGATGTTATCAGCAATAGTCACCATATTATGCATTAGTTTCTCAGAAGCTATCATTGTATAATTACAGGTTTTTTACTGACCCTCTCCCTCTCTAGGCCAGGACCTATGAAGTGTGTATAAAGTAATGGATGCATTGATTAATAAGATACCCTTTAACAGTGCTTTTGTATTTAAGTCATCATGCTGTCCATTTTAAAAAGCCTACAATTTTATTTGTTAATTGCAGACAAGTTGTGAAAAATGGTTAAAATGCATCCATAGTTAAAATATGCAAAAGACCAAGTGTGGTCAAAATTTTTAAAATTTAGAATCTGATACATGACTTATACACCCTGATTTCAATCAGAAAAAGACAATTTTTTGTAAAAGGATGCACACAATATTTGAACAATTGAAAATACATACAGTCTGAACACATAGACATATGCTCCATGTTGTATGATTAATATGTACAGTTAAGGATGTGCAATCAAAGTTCAATATACAATATCATTTTAACCCAGTAAAGATGTCAAAAAATGAGAAAATATTAGAATACTGTTGAAAATGAAAAGTAGCTGGAACTCCTATGTTGGTCAAAGTGTAGAACAGCAAGATCACTTTATGGACCTGCTTTGCAATTTCTTTTAAGTGCAGTCAGCCTATAATCCAGAAGTATCTATCTAGCTTATTAAACAAGAAAAACTAACACTTTGTGAGAGAATGTAGACAGTAGCATCCCTCTTAATGGAAAAACACTAGACATAGGTGATACCTCTGCAAGAAGAAAAACGTTATGCATATTGTGTCACAATCTATGAGGGAAAGGAACAGTTGATAGCTGCAATCATGAGTAAGTGCAAGCAAGAAGTTGAATATTAGATGTTAGATACCAAATAATATATACTATGTCATTTCATACATGTGTATATACGCACATTTTACTTAAATCAAAACATTTGTCAACACTATATTAAAGTATTAGAAAGTGTTTGCTCTAGAATATTGTAACATGGAAAAATCACCGCAAAAATACACAAACTTTCAGAGCTGATGGAAACATCTAATCCACATCTTGTGTGGGTTGCTGCTCATATATGTGCACATTTCAAAATTCATTAAACTAGATACTTAATACCTCTGCATTGATGAAATTGTTTCATTGTTGCTGATTGGAGAAATACTCCACATTTCCTTCTGCTTGCCTCTTTTAAAGAAGTGCAAAATACAGTTAAAAATAATAATCTTGAAAAACTACACATTACAGAATATATAATTACTTTAAAAAATGAAAACAATGTGCCATGACTATTTACATGCAATCATTTCTTCTTTAGGGGACTGTTCTAATGATTGCATGTGTAAAATGAGAGAATTGAACGAGAATATTCAGAGAGATATTAATGAGATTAAAAAAAAACTGAGGAGCAAAATTACCTGTATCAAAAGAAACATAGATGGCTAAAATAAGGAATATTTTACTGTAAGCAAAGCAGATAAAATATAGTGAAACAGTACAATGTGGACACATATACTCTATTTAATGATGCATAAAACAATTTGCATAAATTTTGGATGTTATAGAAAGTTTAAATGCAGTCTAAGCTCAATTCTAAATTATGTGGAAATTCATATATATATGTGCATAACACATAAAGACACCTCACAGCAAATATGAAAGTTAATATTGCCATTATCTATTGTGTCAGAAGAATTCAGTGAAATGCAGAACATAGCTAAGTATAAACATTTTGCTAAAACTATCTTAATCTAAGTAAGTAAATTTCATAACTGGTGTACCATGGCTTTGTTTTATTATGATGATCCATGACACACATATATGTATATATTTAAACATACATACATTTTAATGCATACATTTATATGTATGCACATGCATGTGTGCAATTCAGGTGTTTTAGACATACATTTAATTTACAATGTATACAATTTTTATGATCTGGTTGTGAGGATAGGGATAGTCAAAATATCCAATTGGTTAAGGGCTGTGAGCTAACTTATGTGGGAGAAATACATGACATTCATCAGACAGTGAAAAAAAGATCAACATGTAGCTGTACATTTAGTATTAGAGAAAGAGTCAAGGAAACTGAGACATGTATTTTATTCAAAGATACTTGTGTTCAACCATGTGTCTCTTTCTTGTAATACATAAAATCTTGTCATTTTTTCTGACTTTTACATTTATTAAGAGTGAAGATGGATAACCTATTTTTCTTGTTTCTAAAATCTGAAACTTGAATGCTTATTAAGGTTATCTCTGGGAACTACTGATTTACTTGAAATTCCTAAAATAGGTTAAGTATATATTATTTAGAGTAAGAGCTCTCTCAAAGTTTATATACAACACTCTTTGGTTAACCTTTCATTCAATCTGTTCAATTTTCATTTCCATGAAAAGAAATGATCACTTTAGTAATGATCCTGGTAAACTAATTTGAAATTTTATTTTATTTTGACTTTTGATTTGTGTAATGACATCTGTCAGTTCTAATTAAATTAGAGAATAAAACTAAGAGAAAAAATTACTTAAATGTATGTTTTATTTGTACTGTATAGTTTTATTAATGAATCATTATTGACACAGTAAAAATGATAAACCTCATCCCTTTTGCTCGAATTAGGACAAAATTGGAATTGTTACAGAATATTACAATGCTTCTAGGATGACTAAAATGCAAAGGTGAACAAAACAAATTATTTATATCAAAGTTTTAATGAATAAGGACCAAAGATATTTTTCAAACTTAAGAATATTTTATTTCCATCCATATTTGAAAACAATAGCATTTTCCTTTGCAAATTAATTTGTGACCCCCAAAATTTGAATCCATAGAACTAAAAGGAGCACAATTATCAAAGGGATATCACGTAAGATGGCAGTTCTTTACATGTGCTGATGCATTCGAAATCCTTTCAGTTCTAAAGCTTTAAAGATCAGAGCACCCTATGAAGGCTCTAGACATCCGAGTGTGATCTCTTTAAAATTTATGCTAATCCAGGCAAGAATTGACATTGAATTAATTTATGTTCTCATGCCAGTGATTTTGGTAGGTATGCCTGCTCATATAAGTTATATCATTGAACAGTTCTCAAGCTTTCACATTAATCAGTTATTATGTCACATTTCAAAAGAAAAACATCTTTTTTTTAATGTAATTTATATGTGACATCACGTCCTCATCATTTTGTACTCTCATTTTATCATGTTTTTTATTGTAAATATAGCGTGTGGTTAACAAGCACACTATTAGAGAAGATTTTATTATACATGTGTTCAATGGTATTCTATTCTGTAAGTGACTTTACATTTATGCTATGATTTATGCCAATTTCATGTTTACTTGTATTAGTACCTAATTCTATTCCATTTTACTATGGACTTTCCAACCTTGAAATGCTGTAATTAACAATATTATTTGCTTTATGATCATACTTCCCAGTATTCTCACATATTATGAGTGTTAAACTTTCTAGGATCTTGCATTTGTGAAATATTTTGTGACTTACATCTATTTTATGAAGGAGAAATAGACTGTACATTGAGGAGGAGGAGGAAGAAGGTGGGGGAGGTGAAGAGCACAAAAGATCAGGATAGTTAACAAATGTTAGTGAAGTGGGAAAGCCCTGGGGTAAAAACAAACAAAAACAAAACAAAACAAAACAAAAACATTTACCAGATATCAGAAGAGAACAACAGGCCAAACAACTGAACATCAACTTAACCAACCAACAAATCGCAGAAAAATGGGAGATGGAGTGACTGGAGGGGGGATATGGAGGGGGGATACAGAGGGAGGAGGAGTGATCAATTAATGCACAATTGTTAGAAATCAATAAAAATGAATTAAAAAAGTTTTTAACACAAATTTGATAATATTATCTTTGATAATATTTCTCTTTGTCTTACATATATTTTGTAGAAATCTGGTTATTTGTTCACTTGATTGAAAGCCATCTTGGCTTGTAGTGTTAGGATATTACCTCCAGTTATGTAAAAATGTATAGGCAACATGTTCCTGGGGCTAACAAATATTTTATTGGCTTTTTCTTGTAACAAAGTACAACTATTTTATTATAATGGTAGTTTTTTCATCATCTTGAATATTTATTTTGCAGCTTTTAAAATCACTATTTTTGTGATTGCATTCCTTTAATTTTCCAGAGTATCTGTCACCCATAAGTTAAACTGATATTCCTCCACATATATCTTCCACCTCATAATTTTTAGAAACATTTTTCTCCTTGCTTTTTTGAAAGAACTTCTTTGCATATCTCTGATTCAAATTTTGGTGTCAATTCTGACTGTGCTTCTACTTTACTTTTTCTCTTTAATATTGGGTTGTCAATTCACTTAGGTGTGCTCCTGCTTATTACACTAGTTTTCATTTCTCTTTGTTTCCTATCCCACTGCATTGTTTCCTGAATCAGTTTGATTTGATTAGAACCTCAAATCTTATTTATATTAAAGATGTCAAGTTGTCTTCCAAAATTTTTCATTTTGTTTTTGTAGTGAATAATTTCAAGAAATAAAAATTCATATACTCTCCCATCTATTGTCACATTGTTATCTTTGAATATATATATATATATATATATATATATATATATATATATTATGTGTGTGTTCACACAAATAAATTAAAATCTATCCAAATCCCATGTATTGGTAGAGACTTTAAATAGATTATGCCTGGTCCCAGTATTTTTAATTTGTTAGGTCAAATTTTTTATTAATTAGTATATATGTATGTTAATGGAAAAGGATCAATATCCAAATTTTATTACTTTGGTGTGCTGGCAAATTGAGGTGGAAATAACATTTTTCTTCAATATCTTATTATTTGAATCTCTCACCAGATGATAGACATGTTTGCACTTTCTAATATCTAATTATTCCTTTCACTCTGCATGTGATTCTAAACATACATATAATTTATAGTATGCTATATATCATCATAATTTATCTTTGGTAGGTCTCCTAGTAGTTGTGGATGTGGAAAATGGTTGGCAGTGAGTTAAATGGTGCAAAGAGAAAAAACATCCTGTTTGTTTTAAAGAGTAGTCACTACAAAATAAAAGGAAACCCGATCTGTTTTCTATCTGACACCACATTTGTAAGTTTGCAGAGAGTAAATAATATTTATAGACTGAAGGTTTTAATTTCAGGCTGTTGTTGTTTATTTAGAAAAATAACTTAATTTCAAACCTTATGAAATAGCTGGTTTGCCTAGTTCAATTTTACCAATATCCATTGCTAACAAAGAATTTAAATCCTAATTTTTATTGCTGCAGTGTCTTTTTATCTCTTAAATATCCAGTGGAAACTGAAATTTGTTATGTTTGTGTTTTCTGATTATAAACCAAAAAGTGACATCATGTAGAAATGTTGAATGTTTGTTATTAGGGAAAACATTTTTAAAAAATAAAATTCACATTCAGTTACAGAAGCTGTATTTCAGGTGATGATAGCTCAATAAATCTAGTTACCATAATATTGGACAAAATAGATTTGCAAAATGTCCATTAATGAAAAACACTTCTGTTGGATAGAATTACTCTGGAATATAAGATCTGGTATAGCTCCTTGAATCTTCTATATAGAAGAATGTAGTATCCCCTTATCCAGGAGTTATATTCTAAGATTCTTGGTAGATGCCTGAAATTGCAGATATAATCAAATCTTGAAGATAAAGTTTAATTTACAATCTAGGCACAGTTAGAGAACATTAAGTTTAAGAAAGAAATAGAACAAATATGACAATGCGCTATAGGAGAAGTTACATAACTGTGGCCTCTGTTCTCTGCTTTTCTTTTAGTATCACACACACAATAATAATATTAATATTTTCTGGTCTCCAGGGTGCTTTACTATAGGTAACTGAAACTACGTAAGGGGAACCAGTATGATGTAGCTACTGTGTTAAGATTTGGCACATAGTCTTTTTTAACTTACTTTTCTAGTTGCCCTCAATAAATTTTTCTTTCTGCTATTTTTAGAATAGACTGTATCTTCTTTATATACATTATATATGCCATTTTTTAAATGCTAGATTATTCAATAACCTTTATGTTAACTGGAAAACTAGAATATCCAAATCATGTTGTGCAAACAAAGCACACATTTAAGAGAAGTGCATTTTGCAAGATAGAGTAGTAATTGGTAAAAGTGCTGGTAACAAAACTCTTGTATTTATAATTGACAGAGTGGAAGGGGAATGTGATGCCAAATTCCCTTCCTTTCTCTTGGTCTTCTCCTTGTATAGTCAAGTCTCTTTCCTAATGGAGATAAATGTGCTTATGTAATATATAGTATATATTATATATATGATCCAGCGTGATATTTCAGAAGTGTAAAGATTGAATTCTCAGTATTTCTAAAAATAGAACAAATGCCAGGCAACCATAACAATTCTATTTTGTATTGATGCATCTGAATATTTATTGCATGTCCTTCCCAAACTTATTCCACATTTAATCCTGACTGGATTAAATCCAGAGTGAACTCTCCCAATACTATCTCTCAGAAGAATGGACAGGCAATTCATTGTTCATCTTTCAAAGAATTGCTTATAGGATTAGCATTCAAGTATCAGTTCAATTAGTTTTCTTTTCTTTGGGCAACAAAGTGAATAAAAACTAATGAATGTACAAAAAAAGTATAAATGACTCCTTCAAACTTGAAAACACTTCAAGTATTTTTTGTCTTCCTAAATCATTCACTAGGAGATGGAACATAATAATTTAGGAAAGCCTCTAGAAGTAGATTAACAATCATCTTTTATTGCATTGCCCACTAAAATGAAATAGTTAATTATCAAACTTTAAACGTATCATAATACACCAAGTTATATGTGTCCTCTGTCAAATGAACAATGAGGATATACTGACCTTAGTCACTTAGGGCCAAATGAATAAATACAGTTTTAAAACTTAATCTATTATGCAATCTGTAGGAAAATTAATAGGCACTTAGACAATTTTATAAAAATAATAAAATCATTTGATTTATATGAATACATATTTGTATTCATTTGATTGTGTAAAAATATTGTCTTCACTAACGGTATTTAAATAACTTGCATGCTCTACAATCATTTAAATAGTTGGATAATGTTACATTTAAGTAGCTATCGATAGATGTATAGTTCATCTACAGATTATTTTAATTATTCAAAATATACTAGTAATGTGTTGATTTTATTTAGTTTGTAATTATGTATCATTCCACTTTAGAGTCATAATTTAGCCACCATATGAGTATTTTTCCCATTTCTGATAGCCTAAAAAGAAAAGAACAGTAAATTCTTGAGTATTCCGGTCACAATCCTTTGCTGACATGATCCATTTGTGTTCAATAGTTCACCTCTCTGGTGTCACTCCCACCAACTTGATATTCGTACCTCTGAGTTACTTGGCATTCATCAGAGTCTTGTTCTCTTCGTGGCCAGAGATTGAGGAAAGAAAAATAATCGTAAATACATGAGGCTGTGGCATGAATACACAAGAACACTACTTGTGGTAAAAATGCTCTGTGTTGGAAACAGCAAATAAAAGGTGATCATACAAATCTTGGAGAGACAGAAAATGTGAGCAGGTGCGTTAGAAATTGCAGCTTCTAATTGGGGGTGAAAAAATCGAACCTCTGTGTTGACTTTTACCAGGGACTAGTGGCAAAAGTTGGTGGCTGAAAAGTAGGTGTCTGGAAAATAAACAGTCTTTTCCTTCACAGTCCCCTTCTCACAGTATCCTCCATCTCTTTTCACAGTGTCAGTGAGACATGAAAACACACATTTCTCTCCTGGGTATAAAAGTTTTATATTGTCCTCCCGGAATGAGGTGAGGTCATGAGGAGACAGGCCGTGGTAGATAACTTTCAGATATTTTAAAAGTGGCAATTAGGTAGTCACACAGTGAGAAAAGGGATATTATCTTTCAATTAACAATTATACATTCTAACAAGGTAAATTGACCAAGACAGAAAAGGAAAAATTAGAATATTGCTTTTAAGTGATCATTATCATTAATAATACAAATGAAAACTGTATCAGACATTAAAAAATTATTTAGACTTGCAAGCGAGTTATTAGAATAAGGACTTGCATTATTTTATCAGATCTTCAAGACACCCTTATGAATAAGATATAATTATTATCAGACATTTTAGCGACAAGAAAGCCAAAGCTCAAAGTAACGTAGCTAATAAGTGATAAAGGCAGCTTTCAATGTATTTCTGTCAGATCCCAGAATTTAATAATCTGATGGCACTGTTGGCTTTAATAGTCTTTTAAAATGTTATCACTGCTTTTATTTCTACTGCTAGGAACACAGTAATTTTTTTTTTATAAAAGACTATTCAGAACAAATTTCAAATTATGAATTACCTGGAAAATGAGTTTTATGTAATTTGTGATGTTTTCATAGTGTAATATATTCAACAGTACGTTTTCATGGAAAGATTAAAATTGCTGGAGGACTAAACAAATTTCACTATCATTCATTAAAGCCATTTTTAACCCGAGCAGATTAGTAAAATGAACATTTATCTGACAAACCACACCTTGCTCTATTTCTATTGTGATATTCTTGCTGTAATGAGCATTTTCATTTGTGGGAAGGAATAAAAAAATCTAACATATAAAGAGTAGAGCACGTTTGTGAAATATGATCTTATCTAGCACTTGTATTTTTTTACTTACATTCATGAATACTGAATTTTTGATATTTTCATAATACTAGTGTATATTCCCAAACATCTCAAAACTTCTTAAGAGTATTTTAAAAACAAATTTCCAAAGATAGTCACCTAAATTTTGTTCAGCTAAGATTTCCCATATCTTGATCATGTTATGTGTTACTGTCACAGGAGACAAAAGCAGGGAGTAGGATCCAAGATGAACATGAGCCACCGCCCAATCAGTAATAAGGGCATACATTGCTCTTTGTGTGAGAAATTTCAAATATATTATCATTATAGACTCAGCTACAGTTTTGGTCTTCTGTCCAAGAATTTACAGCAAAAGTGTGAAAGAGACAGACGACTAAGATTTTTACATATAGACTGAAGCTTGGTTCTGTTGCTGGAATATTAGCATAAAGTTAGCTAAAGAAGTTGTCCTGAGAAAATTCAAGTGGACTAAATTCAAGACTGTAGCTAAAGTGATGATCACAGAAATTGTTGATGTTCAAAATCTATCTTTTCAGCTGTGCAAGAGAAGCAGTAGATGGAAAATGCTAATGAAACCTCAAGTTAGCAAATTAGAAATCTGGGAGGGTTTTCAGAAATGGACACCTCATATGAATGAAGTGCTGTATGTGTCACCTGGACTGTTAAGCTCTTGCTTTGACTACAATTTGTCTTTCATGTGTTGGTCATAGTTTGATGAGGGAACTCACAAATATTCAATGTGTAATTAAGTGAGTGCAATGGCATTTGATTCTAGTGTACAAATGAATGCCACAATTATGACCTAGAGCTAAAAGTCATTGTTTAACATTTCAGTTAAAAATAAAGGCAAACCTTTTTGGATCTTTTTGAACTCTCTTCTAACATTCTTTTCCAATCAGTCATTAGTTGATGGGGTCCCTGTTTGCCCTTCCTTACTTTCTTCCTTTCCCACTGTCACCTTTTCTGTACCTCTCACTTTAACTCTTATAAAGGTTTGATAATTGGCTTGCCAACACCAGTTATTTTTTTCTGCTCTAATTTGTCCTCTAGAGTTCCACTTACAGATTGATCTCACTAAAACACATCTCTGATCGAAATCTCCTGATCCAATTAAGGAAAAAAAAAAAAAGCTCTCTAGGGTGTTTCAAAATGTGATCCAAATCACTTTCCATTCACAAAATCCACTCACTGTTTATAACCTTTGTGAAAATAACCATACCTCCTGCTTTTCTGCCCTAATACATTTTTCTCTTATAATGATCTCTTTGAAATAATGTGCCTCCTACATTTTCATTTATTAAAATACATCCAATTTTCCAGGATTTGAACAAAGAATAATAGTGTTTTATGGCTTACTGAAGTGCAGAGAAACTTCCATTGAGACCACCCATGTATTAATCTATTCTTTAAATCAACCCCACATTTTTTTTTCTGTTACAGAAATTGGTCTATGGTATTCTGTGTCATTCCACACGCTGGCTGCAGAGACAGAGCTTTTCTGTTATAAATTTACTGTCTCAGTCCTGTGCCATCCTAGGTAAAATTCAGTCTGCACTATAGGCTAATACAATGGATTTTCCAAATCATGGTATGTTGAACATTGAAATTATGTTTTAATTGTTTAACATAATGAAATCCCTCATGTTAACTTTCCAGAAGTAGTCCTCACACTATACAGCTTTCAAAATGTATTAAGCAATCAAAAATATTTGCTGCACTCTCTTTTGTATATCTAATCCTTTTACCTATCTCTTTAATTATCTATGTAGATAGTATAGGGATAATAATAACAGAAATTATCATTGCCCTATTCTGTAAGGGAAGCAGATGTATATAATTTTCAGTGCAAAATTATAGTGTGTTTGGCAAAATATATCTTAATATGCTTCAACATAATTAAATTTATATCCATTCAGATATCAATAGATGTCTGAAAAGGGATCCAAACAAATTATTAGAGTGTCAGTTCCAGGTGACTTTAGTGAAGCAGATGACATTTATTTCATTCATTAAAGATATACTCAATATTCCCCCGCTCTGTGACAATATATTTATGTCCATTGTATATTATGAAATCTAAATTGTTATGGTGGAATTTAGATTGTCGTTGTAATAGAAAGCAAATTGAATTTAGAGGTCATAGTTATCAACAGTACAGTGTGGAGAGGTACTTAATACATATTTATTTTTATGTAAACCAATTTTCTGAGCTAGCATGAGTTGTTTTTGCTACTGTGTGGGCATTAAGAGTCCTACACAATTTTGCAAGTTGGATACTGGAAATCTTTCTTCAGTAACTGACTCCAGCAACTTAGAAACATCAGGAATGAAGTAAATGGGAATCAAGTGAAACGGTAGTTTGTGAATGTTGGGTGACAGTGTTAATAGTGACTGTGCATATGATGTGTATATGGCATTATATGCCATAAATGCAATGAATACATGCTATGTATTTATGTATCTATGTATCTATGTATCTATCTATCTATGTATCTATGTATCTATGTATCTATCTATCTATCTATCTATCTATCTATCTATCTATCTATCTATCCATCTATCTATCTACTCTCATCTCTCTCTCTCCATGTATCTATCATCTATCTATACCTTTATAGCAAAGATCAAATAATATATTAGGAACTCAGCTCTCAACCTAACACATAATAAGCAATCAGAAATATTATAACTATAATCCATATTACAATCTCCAGATTAGAAAACCTTACATATTCCAAGAGATAAAATTGAGGCAAAATAAAACCAAAAAAACCCAAAACACAACAATATAATGATTATCTTGAAATAGTGGAAGTGGCAGCCCATGTCACTGAACTTATTAAAGGAACACCAAGCATACATGCAAAATCGCCTAACACAGCAGAGAACCCCTGCTCACTTCAGTCTTAACATCAACAGCTCTCATTGTTCACAACTGATCAGTGCTCTCAATTGTGTATGATTATGATATAATATTGAGAGAATACACAAATTATATTTTAGACAATCTGTGTTTTTACTGTTACCTTTAACAAAGTATTGATCATGTTAACAATAACTATACTGCGCACTTGTTGCACTTCAAATGCACCTTCACCGAGTTCTTTTACCTACTAACATTCAAAAAGTGAGTAAATCCTTTCTACTTCAGGCCTCATCTAAGTCTTTACCTAATGGTCCTGCGCGATGTAAGCCTTTCACATAAAGATAAATTTTGGTTACATCACCCTGTTTATTTCCTTGGTAGCATTTATGTTTTAGCTCACTGATTGCATATTTTTATATCATTAAAATAATAGTTTCATAGAGTTCTTGAAGTTTTATGATTGATTATATAGTCCCAATTTTTAGGACCAGAGAACTTTGAAAACAGAACTTAGGCAATTGTGCCATTAAGCAGATTTGTAATTATTCTGAACAAGCAGGAATTTTCAAGTTCTCTTCTAGTAGTTTTGATCTTAATGTCTTAGAGGCTGATCACTCCTTACAAATGGTTGGAATCTCTCTATTTCAGTATAGATAGAAACATACATAAAATTCTTAGAAACAGACATATGTATATACATAAATAACACTACAAATTGTTTCAAGATTATAATTGACTTAAATAAGTGATACTTAGTTTATTAAATATAAAATTAAGCACATTTACACTCAAATATTATTCCTATATTCTGCTGTTAATCATGCATTCTTAAATTGTTAATTAGTGATATTTTTTAATGTTTTATAAATTGAACCATGTTATTAAGCAACATATTTTCAATGTGGGATACCCAGGGCAATATGACTTTAAAATAAAGTGGTGTTGAGTTTGTTCAAACCATCTGGAATCACACTGTTTATCTGTACATAATTGTCTAAATGTATTTATTTTAAAATTGAACTTTCAACACTATCTATAACCTTATCTTCTATATGATTATATTCAAAATAGTATAATGCATTGTATTCAAAGTGAAAACAGTGACTTGAGTAATATTTAAAAATAATGAAACACACAAAGTAAAATATGACAGGATATGGGAAAAAAGTAGTGAGAGAAACTACTGAGCAGATAAAATAATTCATAATTTGCTGGTTAGAATTCATAAAATCATAAGACTTTAAACTTATTAATTTAGGGATCTTAGTAAAATTCAGGATCGTTGTAAATTTTTATATATACTATTTATGATAGATTTAAGCAAATAATTCTCAAATGTCATCAGATTGAGTATCTTCCTCTATATAAGGTAACTCTTTTTTTAATCTAACCTAAATCTCACCTCCAATGAGTCAATCAATTTCTTTGTATTTTGATGGTAGAAGAGTTGAATAATCAATCACTATCTTTCTATAAAATAATTGGATCTGAAGTTAGATGTGATCTTAAGATCGTTATGAAGTTGAATGGAGAAAGTAATGAAATTTTCACTGACATATATAGAAGTGAGTTTTCCTGCATCGATATGGATTTAATTGAAGATATAACAACAGAGAAATATGCAGTATATGTGAGGGTAGCTGGTGTCTAGACAGTTCAAGGACCTCCAAGAAACTTTTTCTGGTTAGAGATTTTCACCTTCAGTATTAAACTTCAAAACCCATGATAACTAATCAAGTTTAATCATATAATTAAACATGGCTTAATTATTTGATTTTTGACAGTAAAGTCTGCAGCTGATATATCAGTAGGGCTAATGGGACCATTTACTCAATATTATTACATATTAAATTATAAATTGATATTATATGATGCTTTGCCATAGAACATTTTTGCAACTGTATTTACCAATTTTCCCAAACTGGAATAATTATTTTCCTTGTTGATAAAATTTACTAAGTACATGAAGTTAATATAGACCTTTTAATTCCGTAAAACAAATTTGGTACCAGTATGATAATATGGCTGTCATATCTGGATTTTAGATTTCAAGGGTAAACTACTTTCTTTTTGAAGAAGAAATTTCTTTCAGTTGTTAAGGGATTCATTCTTTTAATTGCTAAATTGTTCTTCTTTATGAAAGAAAGAATAGTCATTTGTTCCTTTTGCATTGCTCGATAGCATCAAGTATCAGGGAACTTGTTTATTTTCTCTCTTCTTTCAGGTCCAATTCTGCAGAGACAAATGTATTAATGTGAGTAGTAGCTTCACTAAACTGGTTGTGAGAAGCCCTGCCTGAACTCTGGAGCTAAGTTTTACTCCCCATACTAGCTTTGAATCCAGTAATTGCTTTTGCTTATGGAATTTTTATCAGAGAGCCTGTAAGATACTTCCCGATAATCTTTTTTTTTTTTTTTAATTGATTTCCTTTGCATAAGTTACTGCTGGCCAGGGCAATATGGAAGTGTTAAGACACTGTTATTTCCATTTAAGTTCGCAAGAGATAGACTTCCATCTTTCTAGCCAACCCTTTCACAAGAAAAATTAAAAAAACTAACATTGACTAAATATTGTGACTAATTACTTAGAGAATATGTAAGTTTTATGGGAATTAAAAATATCTCAGATGATGTCCAGTTTTTTAGTTGTGCTCATTGAGTTGTTTTGGTGAGTTATTAAAGGTAAGGAATGTAGAAAACTGAGAAAGTTGGTGGAAAATAGTATTTTTTGTTATGAAATTATTGTCTGACATGACTGGATGCATACAAATTATTTATGTAGAAGACATTGATATTTGAATTATAAAGTGTGATCATCAAAGCTAGAGCTACACATTTGTTAAAAAAGAATATGTTGAAATGATCGGATATGAGGGATTTCTATATGGGAGTGAAGAGAGAAATGAAAGAGAACAACAATGCAGAATCAGTACAAATAAGTAGACTCATTTAGGTACAATGAAAACGCAGAATAATAAAATAAAGAGAAGTCTATAGAAGGCAAGAGAGTAAGACAGTATGACTCAAATTGAAATAAAAAAGTATTATATGACTTTCCAAAGTCATTTTATAATTCTTATTGAGTATTTTCATGCTATGTTCCTGTCTGTATTAGTATTTACATTTTCTACAGGTAACAAGGTTAACTAAGTTTATTTGATACAATTTCCCCATTTTATTTGCTCATGATAACTAGTCACAATTTGGGTATTTGAAAACATTCTTTGAAATAGTGAAAGGATTTCTAGTTTGGAGAGATCAATGAATGAATGCACAAGAAGGGACATTTAATATGTTCTGTGGAGCTAAAATGCCCAATAAAAAGAATAAGTAAGTTTATTAATGTTGGCAACAAGAAAGATGGTAACTACCTTGAACTAGAAAACTTCACTGAGGTAATAAAAAACAACAATTGAGTTAATTAAAACTTAATAAATAATGGCATCAGAAGGAAATGAATTCCAAAATTCACAATTTAAAGAAAAGCTAAGGTAGTTATGGAAGAAATTAATGAATCTCCATATAGGGATTTTACAAACAGGAAACATTTGTATTGGGTATTCTGATTTGAAGAAAAAAAATTACAGCAAATATGAAGTCAACAAAGAATTCCAATTCTACAAAAAAATTCCAGAAAATAATGGAATTGATATTCTTAAGGATAGAGACAGAGGGTATTACCTTAAAGAATCTGACTCATTGAAGCTGAAGGGAAAATAATAGCACAATTTGTGGTGTGTACATTCTTTTAAAATATAGAACAAATTCATAAACATGGTTCACTGATTACATTTATTATCTATGTATGCATACAGTACACATTCAACTACAGCATATGCTGTATGACAGCATCACAAGTAGGAATTGGATAAATAGTGCTAAACTTTTAGTTGGAAGGCTTATATTTTTTAAACTGTTAATGTACACGAATCTATAGAAATCAACCATTTAAGTCTGAGTTGGAGTAGGAGACAGTTAATAGTCTTTTCTTGGGGAAAAAAGCAACTGTGAATGGTCCTAATTGCCTGTCAACAGAGAGAAGAGGCTAGAAGGATAGGAATGAAATTGTAGCTTTATTTTCAACCTCATTCTTTCCTTCCATTGACAGGTAAGGAGACTGTTGACAATTATTTTAGTTCAGTTGAAGCTGAATTGTCACTATTGATTCAAATTAACCACCTCCCATTTTGGAAGTCAAAATACTATTAATCAAGAGCTAATTTTCCCCCAACTTTCATATTAACTGTATGTTTGCATCTTTATTATCCATAGCGATGTTTTTGGATCCTTAAATGTAACAAATCCTTCAAGCAAAGTGTTGTTAGTCCATATTGATTTAGTAGAATAATGAGGTTAATAGTGGTGCCTGACTTGGAGGGTTTCACAAAAGTATTCAATAATTGTAAAATGTCTTCAGCTTCTGGCCAAGATTTAGGAAAAGAAAAAAAGATTACATATAGTCTCCCACATGAATCAAATAAAAATATGGACATAATAAATGTGATAGTCTTTGACTTTTTAAAAATATATTGGGTACCTAAAACAGAGGAAAAATACCCCGAGATAGGGAACAAATGTGATAAGCTCTCAAAAGACAACAACACAATAGTGGGAAAGGCCATGACTGAAGGAGGAAAAACCCAAGGGATGTTCTCCAGGTTTTCTCAATTAAGATGGATATATATACACAGTAAACATCCACTAACAACATAAAGGTTATGATAATAAGTCAACAAAAGAAAAACTATAAATTTGCCAATAGTAATACTAAATTAAAATTATATCAATAATTCCTTTCACTGCAAATGACTAATACCCTAAACAGAAATTTTAAGAAGAAAAAAATCTTACTGTATGTTGCCTGCAAGAAATATGTTAAGAAATACATGACACCAATGAATTCAAAGTAAAAGAATATCAGAAGATAGACTTAAATGATAGTTATGTGTCAGACACAAAAGTTATATATAGTACCAGATACAAAGATGATCATTTCATATAATTGTCAATGAATTAAAATATATATGATTCTAAAAACTGTGCACCTAATAAAATAGCTTTAACTGCGTTATAGAAACTCTGATAGAATTTCAAGAAGAAACATAATTTTATACTAGAAAATTCAAAATTCTTTTCAATAATTGTAAAGTAATATCAGCAAAAAATAGATTATAATATGTGGAATTAAAAAGAAAAATAATATAAATCAGTACATATTGGTATTTATATTACACACCATCTGCCTGAGTAAAACATATATTACATATAATTGCACGTGAAATATTTATATATGTAGAACAAAATCTGAACCATAACTCTACTCAAAATTAACTTATAATTATTCAAATAATATAAATTATGTTATCTGGCCATAAAAATATTAAAACCAATGAAATAAATCATCTGTGGAAAAAATACTTAACTTTGAGGAAACTTACCTACATATAAATAATCCTTCAAAAGAATTGTTCAAGTAAAATAAGAACCATGCACAACATGAATGCATTTCTATGCAATATATATATAAGAAAGAGAGCTTTAGAAATAGAAGTAGTCTATTGGCTGAGGTTATTGAGTAGAAATGATTAAGTACTGAGCATGAAGTTACTATTTTAGATAATGGCAATGTTCTGAAGTTAACTTTTAATGATAATTGCACAATTCTGTGAATATGTCAAAACATTGAGTTGTATGATAAAAATGAATAAATCAAATTAATTATTTTTTTGAGACTAGGTCTCGCTATTTTTGCCCAGGATACCACAGATTCAAGCAATCTCCAGTCTCAGCTTCCCAGGTAGCTGGGATTACAGGTGTGTGCCGCTATGCCCAGCTATTTTTTTGGAGCTAGGTCTCGCTACGTTGCCCTGAGCAGGACTCGAAACTCAATCCCTGATCCCCACTGCGGCTTCCTAGGCTGGCACTTATAGGCATGCGCCACCAAAACCAGCATAATGAATAAATTTAGAAATAGATAAATTATATAGTTATAGTTGCTTTTCAGATAATATAGGTTAAATGTATGGACTAATAGCTATTAAGTAAATTAATTTATGGTTAAAATGTTCCCAAATTCTAGTCTTATATGGCTTCATTGCTGAATTTTATCAAAAGTGTAAGGAAGAAATAGTGCCAATTCTATGCAACTTGTATGGAAAATTGAGAGGACAGAACACTTCCCAATTCATCCAAGCAAGTAACCCTTTACTCTGATACCAAAACCAAATAAAGATATAATGAGGAGAGAAAAATATAATTGAGTTTCTAACAAAGTTAAAAACCTCTAAAATATTTACCAAATAAATATCCATTATATATAAAAAATGCATTAAAGTGAAGTTTGAACCACTTTCTTAAATGAATCAATACATCAAGTACAATATGAATTATAAAGCAAGAACCAATGTAAAGGACATAAAAACAAAACAGAGACATCTTGGTAAACACTGAATAACTGAACAAAAACTCAATATTGTTTTAGCAAATTAATAGATAGCACTAAATTAGATGAAAGTTATACAAAAATCTATAGCTGAAAACATATTTTTAAAAAATAATTCCATTTTTAATTAAGCACTGTTGATTTGCAACACTGTTTGTGTTTTAGGGGTACTGGTGCACATCTGTGTAAAGGCTTATTCCCACAAACGTAATGGTAATCCCCGAAGATTGGAGTCGTCAAGTATGTCTGATCTTAACTGCTTGTATTCAAGCTTGAGCAGCAGGTTCTAAAAAGTGCAGTCAAACAAGAAAGAGAAGAGGCATGCTGTTAGGGAAGAAAACAGTCAAACTTGATAAACATGTGGAATTAATGAGAACATGAAAATAGAGAGCATGCAGGAATTAGTAAGGAGAGATGCAGAAGCACTCGTTGAAAGTGGGTGACCACGGAAGGACTTTTTTAACTTAAACACATGCAGACCTGCTTCTCTCTCTCCAAAGCAGGCTCCAAAGAGTTTACATTAACAACTGCCTTTAACTTTATATAGATACACCTATCTGCCTGCTTCCCTCTACAAAGCAGGCTACACACATTTTATTAGTATTTACACTAATCACCTTTACCATTGATAAACAAAGGCCAACCAGTTGCGCTCTGCCTTTAGCTCCAAAAACTGCAGAAGAAAAACACTTAAAAAAACACAGTTTAAACTCGTGTGGGTTTTTTCTACCATCCCCAGCCTTCTCAACCAAAATACCAAGCCAATGCAAGACTATCAGTGCAGACTAATTTATTTTTACCAAAGTGATTTTCTAATTACTGCAGAAGAAACATAATGTAAAACTCCAATTACTTTAACATTGACCAAAACCTTTCTCAGCATTGTCCAAAGTCCTTTCCCCAGATTGCCCAAAAATCCTCAGTCTTTCAGTCCTGATCATCTCACCAATGTTCAGAGCTCATCTCCAGGCACTTAAAGACATGTTCCTTAGCAGCTCCTTTGGCTTGTTTTTTTGTTTGTTTGTTTGTTTTTGTCTTTCAGGCTGTGTTCTCCTTGCTTTCCAGGTAGCAGAAACTCCAGGTGCCGAACCAGCAAAGTTCAATTTCTTTTCAGGCCTAACTTTTGCATGGCCTCTTTCAGACACAAGTCAAACTCAGCAAAACAAACTCCAACACAAAGTTCAAATCTGCAAACTTTTTAAATGCACTTAGCACACATGCTGCCCACTGAGCCAGCCAAGGGTTGCAGACCCCCAGAGGCCTTTGGCCAAGTCCACATAGCTCACATCTTTACAAGATGGCCGATTCCCATTTCTCCTCCATTAAATCTCTCTCTCTCTCTATCTGATCTCCATATTAAAATCCCAATCTTTGCTTGCACACCCTTTATATACCCTGATTTCCCACCTTCCAGGAAACCTGTTCACCTTCCTCCCTCCTGCATCTCCCAAAGGGAAATTTTTAACTAAGGTCATTCTCACATTTTAGCATACCTGTCCTTAAAATCTGCAGTCTTAAACAGGAGACAATGGGGGAGAGAGTAGCACACCCTATCACTCTGGGTTATGGAGGTGCTAAAAGATAAACATATTCTTCATGTGCCATGAAAGTTTCATAAGCATTTATTTTAGTCAACATGTAAAATTATATAAGTTGAATGTGTTAATTTAATTCTATCATCTTGATCCTAATCCTATATACTAAAAGGTCATTTACAAAATGATTCAAATTCATAGGAAAAAAATATCCATTTTTAATGTAATTAAAAATTAAATTAATTTCCAGAAACAAAAATTGCCAGGGATGGGCACATTAATGAATGAGCCATGCAGTGAGAACAGAAATGTACTCATGCAAAAGTCAATTAATTTTTAACAGATTTTTGAGACAAATCAACAGATAAAAATGAGTCGTTTCAACAAGTTTTATTGAATAATTAAAATTCATAGGAAAAACAAGATATATCTCACAGTTATATTATGTTGCATAATATATCTCACTTTTTCCGAATAAATAAAATCTTAATAAGAATGAGAGATCTACGTGCACAGTGTAAAGCTAGAAAAAAAATATAGAAGGAAAGATAAGAAATGTCTTTCTGACAGTCAAAGATTTCAAAAATTCTTATACTAACAACCTGAACCATAAAACTGTTTTGATAAAATAGTGTTCACTGCAACAAAAACTCCTCTTCAGAAAGTGTGTTAAGAGTAAAATAAGTCACATGTGGGGAGGAAATATTTGCAAATAATATATTGGAGAAAAAACTTCCTCAGACTGTTAGAACTGTCAAAAATCAGTAATTAAGAAAATACCAACCAAAAAAGAAGTGACACTTTAAAGACACCTAGTGAGAAGGATAAATGGGTGGTAAATAAGTAAATGAAAGACATCCAATGCCTTTAGAGAAATACAAATAAGAACTACAATGAGTCAATCCATGCATCTATTAGAATACCTAAAGTTTTGACCAAAACCTAAGGGAATGGGAGTTCACATACACTGCTTGGAGGGAACTTAAAAAGGCAGACATTTACTACAAAGTTAACATAAATGTACACAAAAGTTATCCATAGGGATTCCTCAGTCTAGAGTAGGCTGTCTTACCTTAGGAAGTGTTCTTTCCCAAGTTTATGACCACATTCATAGAGTGTATGTTCCTATGCACACCATTTGTAATCCCATTGTGTCATATGCCAAGTTTTTGAGTTTCCTTTGGACTTTTTATTTTGTTAATTAGGTTCATTTTTGTGATTATATCACCACCATGCAGTGATTGTGTCAGTTTTAAAATTCTCTCTAATAGTAAATTCCTCTTACTCTTTCTATTTTTTCTCTTTTAAATTGCTTTCTTTTATTCTTGCCAAGTTATATTCAAGTATGAAATCTACAAAGATATTTCAGAAAAATACTATCAATGACATTTTACACTGAACTGTAAATCAATTAAGAAGAACTTACATCTCTTAAATATTAAAATCCCTTAATTCTGCACACATTTTTTGGATTCTTTCAATCTTCTGAATTGTATTTTCACAAAGCTTCTTTTAGATCTCTGGAACGATTTAATATGTGAATCTTTGGTTTTATTCTCATCGACTACATATGGATTTCAGATCTGTCATTCTTTATGTTTTATATTTTATTTCCCCCAATCAATACAATGTTCACTTTTATTTATATGCTTGGCTTTTTAGTGACTGCCTCTTTTAGTGGAAAGCATTAAGAATGTACATTTTACTTGTTTTGATTATTGGTCTTCCCTGATGACTGAGAACAGCTCTTAGAAAGTGTTCAGTAAATATTTGCTGTGTTCATTGTTTACTCCTTTAATCTATTAATATGGTAAATCACTTCATTAGCAAACTTAATGTTAAACTATGCTAGCACCTTGGAACAAACCCTACATATGCATGACTTACAGTTTAATACTTTGTTGAACTTTTATGCCAACATATTAGTTAAATAATAATTTTTTTCTATTGGTAGCTGTAGTTGATTTTATTTGCTATGGTTTATTTCAAGTGTTATTTTTTGCCACTACATCTTTTTAAATAATTGGTCTCTATAGCAATTTTTTGAAAGTACATTTAAAACACTTTAAATAATTTTAATAATTATTAATCACTTTAGTGTATTTTTTGAAAAT
Source organism: Uropsilus gracilis (assembly GCA_004024945.1). Lineage (NCBI taxonomy): Eukaryota > Metazoa > Chordata > Mammalia > Eulipotyphla > Talpidae > Uropsilus > Uropsilus gracilis. The sequence goes on from PVHY01006087.1 coordinate 48,179, forward strand.
TTTCTAACTTCGCTTTAAGGGAGAATTATCTACTTAATCCAAATGCAATGTTTGTCTTAATTCTGAGAGTGTCCATTAATACTATATATTGTTATGCAAAGTCTTTTGAGTTCCAATTTATGTTTATTGTTTTGTCTGTGGAATTAAAATTCATTGTAGTTGATTTATATACCAAATATGTAAAAGTCTGTTTGCTGTTCCCTCACTTTATTTCCTAGTTTATTTCTTTTGAAATATATAATGTATTAGTTACTTTATAAAACTCTACAAATTTAAACTGCCTTCCTCTATTGTACAGAACACATTTCCCATATTCTTAGTTGTGAATAGGTAATCAACTGATAAACCACAACTCACTTGAAATCATATTCTCACAGCTTTTGGGAGGTAAATCCTTAATTGAAGTCAAATGCAAAGAAATGTTTTCCTTTGTGCATAATCTACTTTTCTGATTAATTTATTGTTTTTTCTCTTTATTTTTGGGCAGAGGGGATTTGCAGTTTCACTCTAATTAATTACAGTTGGAGTAATTTTAATACATCCTCTCCTGGTGCAATTTTGTGCTCTTTGAACCGTTATTATTCATATTCCTTAATCATTAGATTTTTGAAAAATATTTTTTCTTCTTGAAATTAATTTTAAAATACTTAAATCTATCTTATTCTTGCACGCCTGTTTGACATTTCTGCATCATTCTCAGTTATCCATTTGGATATATCTTCAAATTATCATTCTGTTTATGAGTTCTTTATTTAGTTTCATCTAAGCTGACAAATTGCTCTCCACTACTTTTTTAATTTAATGACTATATACTAATCTTAAATTCTACTTTCTTATTGTTCTCAAATTTGAAAATTATTTCTTATATAAACTAGAGCTTTCCCTTTGGTTTGGTTTTCAGTTATATCTTCTATTACTGTAAACATGTTTATTTCACTTTCTTTTTTCAAATAACATTTTTTTGTTATCTAAAGCAATTAAAGGATGATTCATCCTATTCTAACTACTTGCTAATTGTTACACATGGATTATTGCCTCATGAATTTTAATTTTTTGTTCTGAGTTTCTCATCTTTGGGAATATTTCTTAGGTCTGTGTCCAGCTCACACTGCCTGAATTATGCTATCATCAGAACATTCTGTGTTTCGTCTTCAAGACATATCAGTGTTTTAATGTTAATTTCTCAAGTTACACACCATGCAACATATACAATTTAAAATCACATAGATGTGACGTCCAACTGAAGAATTACCTATTTCCAGAGATTTTAATCTTTTCCCAGTCAAGCAGTAACAACATGCCTGCTTTTCATAGACCCATATGAGTAGTTAGAAATTATTTCCTCTTCCTTTATGGTCCCTGAAGAAATTCTCAGTTCCAACTTCAATACCTTAGTGTTTATAGCAGATTTTTTTATAAGTCTCTGATTCTCGTAACTAAATACACAGCCTTTCCCATTAGCAGAGTCAATGACTTAATTCTCAGTTCTGTCCCAGTTTTGATTTCACACACTTGTGACCCATTTTATTACCCATTCCCATTTTCCCTTCATTTCTGAAAGACCAGTTTTCATAGTCATTCACATTTATGATACTCAAAATCTACTACCATTTCATTAGAAAGAAAGTATTATAACCTTGGCAATCATTATGTCAGAACTATAAATTATAGCATGACAAATTTCTCATTTGGCTTCTTCAGTGATAACTTCTATTTGAAGTTGATGGTGATACACTTCTGAGGATATCAGAGGTATATCTGTGTCCTGTTGTTTTCGGTATAATGGGGATCTCAGTTACCTGTCTCTGCTAAAATGATATTCATATAATTTGTGTGGTTCCTAGTTGGATATTTTTTTCTCAGGAATGAGACCTCAACAAAACAGCAACATTTGGCTAGACACTATTAATACACTAGTCTTAAAAGGGTAACAGAGTAAAAATGCTTCCACCCATGAAAGGTTCACATTGCATCTGCCTCTACCAGGTGTGGTGTTTTTCCCTTCCTCTTCCCCTAGGTGAGAAATTGGTCTAGATTTCTTTACCTGTGGTCTTTGCCAATCAAAAATGTCAGTGAGCCAGATGGTATCCAAATAAGAGATGAATCAGTCTGAAACCTGAGCTCCCCTCCTGTAAGGATGAGCTCTTAACTGACTCCATTAGAACATATTGCTCTGTGGTTTCTTCAGTTTATGCATCAGCCCTCTGTGAGTTTGTTTCATGAGACTCAAGTGTGGCTGTTCATTACCTAGTGAAATACCTATGGTGAAATTTCAAAATGTCCCTCTTCTCTAAATGCTAGCAAGCTTTCAGTAAAAAATTTCATTTCCTGTGGTCTGTTTGATTTAGATTATTATGCTGTAATTACTGTGGTCTGGAGAAAATGAGTAATAGATTAGTGGCTTAAGAAATTCTGTTGCAATTTTGGTATGTTGGATTAATTTTTAACTAATTCCAATACAAAGGCAGACATATTACTTGTTGGCTGGTACTTTTGAGGTTATCTGTTTTCCCATCAAGGTGTAGTCATTTGAGCATTATTAAGGTCATACTGCAGGCAATTATCTTGGGAAGCTCTCTACAAGATTCAGCTCCACTTGTGGTTTTCGGAAGTGAGAAAATTATTTCGAGCATGATTTTAATTCATAGTTTTTAGACTTTGGTTTGAAATGGCTCAAGAACACATGGAGTCTGCCTCCTACTTTTAGTCTGTGTTACCAATTTAGTGTTGTCTTGACTTTCTACAAATGTTGCAAGTTTGTTTTGACCTCAATGCAACTGATTCACTCTTTTCTTTTATTAAATTCACTGAAGATGACAAATTGATTATGGTGGTGTCAAATATACTGAAAGTACAAAATAGATTAATTCTTAATGGAATTTCAAGGGCATTATAATACATAAGATAATGAAAGGTCATTACTTATTTCCTCAAGCTTTTTCTGTAATTGTATCATCTTTTGTGAATTTCACCCAGTCAAAGGCATCTGTTTTAATTATTCCAGAATTGAGAGGTGTGAGCCTAAACTCCTATTTTCCATTTGGGGAGGTACAGATGCTTTTTTCTAATGTTACAATCTGAATTAAGAGGTTGCCTTCCTTATTGTCCTCATATATGGTTGCAATGAATGATATAAATCCTGAAAGTATCTTATTCTTAAAGTTAAGACTTCATGTAATACATGTAAAAATTTAAGTCCAGCAAAAAGAAAATTAAAATTTAAATCTTACAGCCTTTACACAGTAAGTCACTGACACTATAGGCTCATCCAAGGACTAGCATGGATCAACTCAGTATTTAATTGTGCACAATAGCAAATGTGATAGCTATGTACCTCAGAAATTAGAAGTTATGTGGATGATGTTTTGAAGTTTTACTTTTTGAAAGTAAAACATGCTTTTTAAAAACAAAAATATATTTACATGAAAAGTTCACATTTCCATACATCATAAACTGGAAGGAGTAGAGGTTTTTACCTCAATGTAAAATGGTTTGTTCAGTTGAAAAATGTATTTTTATCTAAAACAATCTAGTAGCTGATGTGTTACTGATCCTTTTATAAAGCATTCAAAATGACTTAAAGTTTTAATTTTTTTATTTTAAACTATATAAACCTTCATGAGATAATTTGTCTTCAAAGATTAAAATAACCATAATACTCTAAATTTGTAGTTTATTTTAACTCAATTCAGTTTTCTGAGATACACGTTTAATTACTTTTTTCTATTTTGCATGTTAACTGTTCCAATCTAATATCAAATTAATTTCACCATTTGTGGGCTAATAATATTCGTTGACTACTGCACTTAAATATGAATGAATAAAAAAAGACTTTACTTTTAAACTTAAGACACACTGTTTAGTTAGTGAGTAGAGCAGAATGACTATTTAAAAATCCCACTGTGTCATTAAAAAAAAAGATAAATTAATGAAGTAGGATGAAAATTACAGTAAGAATAAAGAAAGGTGAGTGAAGAATTGCACCAATTATTTTGTCCAGGTAGATGTAGACAGATTGTTCTTAGATTTCCTGGCTACCCAGAACAGAGGTCATACAATTCATTGTCCTGCTAAATAAATAATAACATAGAATACATTAAATCTTATTTATGGCATCTACTTAATATTATCTTAATGATCAATTATTTATATTGAGTAAAAATTTATTTGTATACGGAAACATTCAATTACTAACATTTGATATCTCTGGGTAGTAGAGTTCAGCAACTTTTATTTTGCTGGCTCACAATCTGAGGGAAAGCAAAAATCAACTTTCCCTCAGAAATATGTTGATATATATAGTTCCACTAATTGTACTTTCTTGCTAGACACATTTTCTAGAAATGACTCATAATATTAGAAAGGGAACTAAAGTATATAAAACTTTACCCGCAAAGTGAAGAATATTAACTTGATTTTATATAGGACTACTTTTTATGGTCTGTTATTCTCAAGATTTAGAAAAAAAAATAGTTATTTACTCGAGTTGTCTTAGTCTTCCTTTTTCATACTCTAGCTTTCCTTTATTTAATACTAACTTTATTTCATGAGACTTTCACTTCTGTAGGTCATTCTTAAGTTTCTCTTTAAACTGTTGCTCTCTTGAACCTGCTTTAAATATTTTATAAGCAAAATCTCCATGATTATTGATTTCAAAAAATGGTATTTTTACTCTCTAAAGCAAGAGACAAATAAGTAATTCATAACTTTTCTTCTCCACAAAATTTTCTAAATATAAAATCTGTATTTTTATAGATTCACATTCAAAATTTTAGTAAAATGGTTGAGATGGAGTTTGCCATTAGGTATATTCATCTGTTCATTCTTTACAACATTCTGGTGTGTCTCATGATAAGATGTTCCAAATTTTTGCAGATATTCACCACACAATTCACCAGCAACATATCCATTTCTCAGGCAAGATGTTACCTCCATCAAGTCAATGTATTTATCAGAACCCTCACTTAAGTATCCTTATCCTCACAATGTTCTACAAACCCCAATCAGTGTGCAATTTGCTTTCCAAATAAACCTATTATAATCATAAGGGTATCAGAAAGAGAAAACTTCAAAGGAGAAGACTAAAAGATGTGGAAAAGTTTTTCCCACTTAATTTGCTTGATAACATATCTAACTTCTCTTGTGATGGTAAATGCATATGAATATCAAAATTTTAGAAGGAATTTACTAACTTTATTAGTGCAATTTCTCTCTAATTGCCTTGGCATCGACAAGTTTCACCCTACAGAAAATAGTGTTAGTTAGTTGCTTGTTTAACTGCTCTAGCAGCTGTTACAAGAGTTAGTGATTGAAGGAGTAATTAGTAGTAATTAGTAATTATCTATCTATCTATCTATCTATCTATCTATCTATCTATCTATCTATCTATCTATCTATCTATCTATCTATCTATCTATCTATCTATCTATCTATCTATCTATCTATCTATCTATCTATCTATCTATCTATCTATCTATCTATCTATCTATCTATCATCTATAGGACTTTACCTTCTAAAAGGTTGTTGGCATTAAAGATTTAATGGCATTATACACAAGACCATACCTGAGTTGATGAGGGAGACTCTGCCTCTGAAAGGGAGAGTTCTATCTTAAAGGAGACAATTTGAATTGAGATTTAAAAGATATAAGGATGATCATGTCCTCAAATAAAGATGAATATTTGTTCTTATATGCTGTAAATAACAGTAACAGCAGCAAGATCAGCATTTCAAGACCTTTTGCATTGAATATATTATCATTCCATTTCATGAGTATATAATGAAGCTCAGAAGACTTGGCCTCTCAAAACCATATAGTAGGTAATACAGATACACCTCTGTGCATTGGGGCAAGAGAAGAGGAACACGGTATGTACATTTTTTTCTGCCCCCACTTACATGCAGCTGCCTTAGATCAAGTTCCAGTGGACCAAGAACTACCTTTCCTGAATAGGGGAGCTACAGGGAAGTAGTGTTGGAACTGAGCATCCGGGTATTCTTAACATAGAAGGCTGATTGGCCTCCTCCTTTATTTCTGGAGCCTCTTACTTAAACTCTGGTTCTGCTTGTTAGAAGGATGGGTGATATATGACCAGATGTTGGCCATTTCACTCTCTCCTCCCTCCTCTTAGTTCCCCTTGTAAATGAAACTTTGAGTTTCATTCTGTATGCCTGCTTTGACTCTTGCTACATAGATGATCCTCAATTGCCCCATTTTCCCTCTGGGTGCCCTATAACAAAACAAATAGTTGGGAAATAAGCACAAATCTATTTGTGGTGAAAACTCAAACTCAAAATTCATAGTTATCAACCTTACATAGAACTTAGAATTACCAAAAGAGCACAAAATAAGCTAATATCCTTGTATCCCACACAACAAAATATAAACCTCTGTACATGGATAGATGATATGTAATAAAAATGTTCCACCTAATCAAAATGCCAAGTTAATTATAAATATAAATGAAACAGTAAGAAAACATTGCTTTATTTGTAATATGTGCTACTGCATTTAAATTAATATGTTATCAAAGTTCACATAAAATAAAGCACAGGCTATTAAATTTGGAAGCATTTGTAATCTTATTCATTCTGAGCAATTATTAATCATGATCTAACTTCCTCAGCACATAATACGTGGGCTTTGATCTGATATTATCCGTGTTTTAATAACAATTATATCAGAAAATGTTTCTGACTGTATAGATGAAAACTGCATTCTCTATCACTAAATATTTTTGAAAAGTCAACTTTTAAGTTATTTATACCTTTTTATGCACTCCTTTATGAAGATATCTTTCCAAGTCTTTGATGACATTTTCTTCATCAAAAATCTGATCTGATTTCATATTTTGCCCTATTACAAAACTATCCATGAAAACGGAGTCATTCTAAGGAATACCTTTGAAGTATATGGGGAATTTTACTCCTTTAAGTGTATTAATCCCTCTACTGACTTAGTATTTTTATTAGGAGAAACCACAAAGCAACAACCTGTGGGGGATATATTTCCCTTAATCCTACTTTAATCCCCACAGATGCTGTTTTCCTGGATACTTATATCTAGTTTCAAATAGCATTGATTTTGTCAACCATCCCCTTTGGGTTTCAAGTCGTAATTTATTTTCTGTTTGGTATTTTCAACTTAACACCTTCCTGTCGTAAGTGACAGGAATGAGCAGAAGGAAATACTCTCTCTGCAACCAGAGCACAAAAAATGAATTTGATATTTATTCCACACATAATTATACCTTAAAAAATGTCCTGCATAGTTAGGAACTTGAAATCATAAGAAGTGTCAGATGATTGCCCTTCTGTCCACTGAGAAAAATAAAAGATTCAAGACACTGGTCTTAAATTGTTACCCTTAGTTGGATATTGAGTATGAATGATTCACCATTGCCCTGATCAGGATCACATTTCAAAACATAGACTACATCCCCTAGAGTACGTTGAAATACAGTTATCAAAAAAGTAACTTTATTGCACATGAGAGCTCACAGGACATGAAACACCTAAGGAATAATTTAAATTTGCATACTTCTGGGCTAGCTAATTATGATTTATCAGATCAACTAACAACTCCAGATCTTAGTGTTCCCTTCAGTGTATAATTGATTAAAGTTCTTATCTTGAATGCTTTTTATGATTATATAAGAGCAATATTATATCTTGGTCAGAGATCATCTAGTCACATCTCATTGGACCACTTTGGTTGCAAGTGACAGAAACTAATCTCAAGCAATCATGGAAACAGAAAACAGGAACCGAAGGGAATCTTAAACATCAGAAGTATAGAAAATCTGGTATTCATTTGAATTTCAAAGACCCTTTTCTCAATTTCTCTGTTATGGTCTGTTTTTGGTTTCTTTGCTTGGTCTTTTTTATAACGGTTTAATTCATTACTTGATTCTGGCTCCTTTATTCCTTGTAAGAGGGCTGACAAGATTTCATTTTGCATCTTTAACCTCTAGCAATCAATTGTTCCCTATTGTTCTCAATTGTCTGTCCAAAACTAGGGACAGATTTTTCATAAATTGCATCAGGAGAGAAAACTTAGAGAGCTTTGATCGTTTTATATTTAGAGGCAAATCATGTATTTGGTTTTGCCTGAGATAACTGAAATCTATGCATATTTCATCATGTACTAATTAATAACACCCCTTACAGTCCCAGAATGTCAATTCTGAACAATAAAATGTAAGATCACCCTACATATTTTACATAACTTGGGAAAAATGAAAAGGGACAAACTTGCAGATATCTAGTAGGATAACAATGCAGCAAGCAATTCTTGAGTCTTTGTTGTATTCTACACTTTAAAAAGTCCTTTATAATTTTTAATTCAATAGGAATGAATAACCTATACTTTTACTTCGCAGATGTTTTTAATTAACAGCTTTCATCTCATTCTACTTTGCCAATCACATAACACTTAGCAGAGTATTGGCAAATTCAAATGAATATATCTAGGAGTACAGAGTTCCTATCTTGACTAGTGAGGAGTATCAGATTTTACAGAACTTTCTTACTCTAACATCTTGTCATTCTTTAGGTTAGCATGGAAAATTCAATTATATGACATAGATCCTGCTGTGGCCTATTGAGATAAGACTAAGGATACAATAAATAAGCAATAAAAAAAATCCCATGAAATTCTTTATTGAAGCGAGGATGGACTAAGAAAAGTTAAGACATGATGGGCAAAGTGCTATTTTAAAAAGCATTACAATAACAGACATGCACTAGACTTCCTGAAATCTGAGTGTGCCAGCTCAAACTACTCTCCAGCTATGATCCTAATTTCCTCCCCTCTATGACTGCTGTTCTTTTTCTTGTAAAAGACCTGGAAGTTTTTATTCCAAAATGTCTCTGAGTGGCAGGAATACGCAGTCATGCAATGGAAGATAACTACAGTTTATTTTACAATTCTGATGACTGAAAGTGAACCAATGGAATTCATACAGGGAAATAGCTAACTGATAGATCGGGTTTCTTGGAAGAATCAACCTAGAGTTCAGGTACTCAAGGCTAACTTCAAAGGTGTTTAAAGATTAATTAGGTAATGGGTAATTATAGATAAAAAATGCTGCTATCATTCTGCATCATGAAAATGTCAACAACTAAAATACATAAAGAACCAGAACACAACACAGGCAATATAGTTAGCCTTTAATGCAAGGTAAACTCCTGGAAACTTTTTCTAACAGAATGTAGGAATATATTTTAAGTTAACAAGCAAATACTATGGGATATTTATATAATTGTGTAAGAAAGACTGGACATCTGGCAAGAGTTACTTGTTACTAGTTGTTTTGTTAGAGTAGTCATGAACCACTGCCTTCGATAAAAATATGCTCTGAACTCTCAATAATAGATAAAATAAGCCATTTGTAGTAGATTGCAAAGATACTACAAATCCATATTTTTATATCCTTCTTTGCATTGAGAATTTGTAGCTCCTATTTTCAAGAGGTGGTATCAGTGTCTAAATCTTTTGAATACTTTTTGGATAATGGAACATTGAACTATGTAACATATGCAGAAACTAGGCATCCCTTGCATATTGAGCTTTCCCCTGTTCACTGAATTTGGAAACCTGAGACCACATTGTATACTGGTGATTTTTCTTAAACTGAAAGATGAGATGAGATGAAAAATCAGCCTCCCAAGCTGTAAATTATAACCACCAGGCATATGAGTGAGACTTTACTAAACGGAAATAGTAAGTCTACCAATAGCAGAGTGCTGACTAAATATTTGCTATTGTCTTATTAAGTCAACAGAACTGGAGGTGTCTGTTGACTAGCAAATGCTGGTTTATGCATCACTTTGTATCAAATTATTATTGAATCGCATATAGTTTGCTTATGGTATAGATTCATTCTTTTCAATTTAACCCACATTTGAGCACTGGAACTTTCATTTCAAAATAGATTTAGTAATCTTCAGCTGATGCCATATACATTGTATATACTTTAGGGTGCTATTAAAAAAGATATGAACCAGCAGGATAATTCCCAGCTCAGTCCATTGTCTGAGTTCCATAGCACATACAAAATTAGTTAGATTTGAGCAGGGCTTAGAAAATGGTTATCTACGAGAGTTTGCCCTTGATTTTATACTGTCAGGAATGAATCATCTAGGACCTAAGAATATTTTGTTAATGCTGTGAAACCTTTGGAGTGAGTTTTCATATCATTATCTTTGCTTCTTTTCTTTTTACAAATTTAAGTATGGATAAAATTCTCAAGGGGCTGGACTGAAAGACAAACACATTATAGTACTTTAGCAAATATTTTCTTGAAATAGAAATTGTCAGCAAAATATGTGAATGGTCCTTGATAATATTTGGGGGAATAAAGATTGGATGAAGCCATCTTGTCACAAGACAAGGAATTGAGCCCCCAGCAGTTCAGTCCAGTTCAATGCTCCAAACAATAGATGAACAAGCTGCTAGATTTCCAGCTATGGTACTCTGTCTGCTCCAGTTGCCATGATCATAGGCTGGACCAAGGACCCTGCTACCAAGATTGGGAAGGTCCTCACAAGTGTTTGGGGAGACCTCTACGGGTATGAGAAACTCCCCAAGATATTAAGGCTAGGGGTCTATTCAGGTTTTGGACTGGGGTTTGAAATAAAACAATTAAACTTCATTGACTGAGAAGGCAAGTGGAATCAACTTGACAAAAGTTCATTTGTCCATCCAGGTGTGATCCGTTCATTCCTGCTAACTGGGAGCACCAAACCAGCTGCAGCTTGGAGGTTGTGCAGGATGAGTCAACACCTCATGGCTCAACCATCTCATCGAGGCTGATTTCCTATAGCTCCAGTTGAACTGATCTGACCTCAGTGTCTGTACTTCCTCCCTTTGACAGTTGCCAGCTTTTAAGTTGTACAGAAATAGCTCAAGAATGTACAGTGTAGGGGGTGGGGGGATGAGTAAGGAAAACAATGGGGTGAGGAAACTATGGCAATAAGTGTACAGGCCTAGTATCACCAGGTTTGTTTAACTTCTTCTTCACTGTCCCTTCAGAACAGCCAAATTCAGTTCTTGAGTTCTAGTTGATCCTGTCTTTATCCCAAGACCCTTTCTGTCTCAATCCTGAAAACTCAATAATGGAAAAATTATGGTCAAAAGATCAAGATCTTAGAACCATACCCATTTTTAATTGGGTAATAGATTACACCATAGTAAGTCTTAAGTTTTATGGACTCAGGGGACAACTATAAACGAGTGTAAAGTTATTTATATAATTAAAAAAATCTCATTTAGTTCTGTAACTCTATGTAAACTCAATTATAAAAAAATTAATCTCATTGTGAAAACAGTCTAGCCTTCTGCAAAATAGGAAGCTAGAGCCATCACACTGGGAGACATCAAAAATGTCCATGCAGACATTCAAAGGGAGGCGTGGGGGGCCTTGTTCTGAGACCAAATGTCTTTGCGCAGCAGCAACAGATGTGCAGAAAATGTGGAGCTGCCTGTCGATGCTTTCGTGGCCAGCTGTCATAAAGCAGCACACTGTGCTTAACACTGCTCCTTTTCATACCACACTGAGAGAGCTCGGATGGTAATCTGACTCCCTGTACAGCACAGTGAGATTCTGCACTGCTTGCATGGCATGAGCCCATAGGCTTTTGGGTAATGCTATTTATTATTTAAATTAATAAATATTTGTTCTGCTCAGAACTGAAAGTTTTATTAAAAATCTAGCATTGGTTGTATGAGAAAATACCAACTTTATTCTCATTGGAAATATTTATTGACATTTTGACTTTATACTTGTTGCCTGTGGATCTGATTGCTCTCATTTATCTCCTGAGATATGAGTAAATGCTGAGTTTGCAGACACCTTTAGTTTTGACTCTGCAATCACCATCCTGAGCAGTAATTCCACAGTGAGGAAACATGATTGTGTTTTTGCATCTAGTCTAAACAACATCCCCATATTCTGTATTTGTTTATTCCTGTCCATTATTATTTACATGAATAAAGATAATACCAGTCTTGAATTTGAAGAAGAAATTTTATTAGTCATTACAGAAAACTACTTAAACCATCTCTGATACAGTAGACTGTCAGATGTATCTGCATTCTTTGAATGCTTCACAGGCTGTTCTAATAGTCATGATAAAAACTAGCACATTACTACATATTAAATAAATAAGAACTATCAAGAGTTTATCATGAGTGCCTCATTTGCAATTTGCAAACTGATCTATATAGACAGGTAAATCCTCTGGAACTCTTAAAAGGATGAAGTGCTGAAAGGCTAATACTGGCTGCAGGGGAAAGGGAAGTAGCTTATGCTGATACTTGTGGTTTTCTCTAAAAGTTGCTTTCACAATGAGTTTACCAAGATTTTTTATCCAATGCAGCCAGTGGTTGTATCTCCTGGGAGACATTCTCAGTATAAGAAATGTTAAATTTATCAGGATGTTGCATCTTTGCTCCCCTGAGAAATAGCAGTGGCAAAGTTGGAAGTCTACTTAAAGTAAGAAATAACTTTAGGGAAACCTTCACGGAGAGGTGATCTTTGGAGGCAAAATAATTTTGTTGTTATAGTTGATTTTTGCTTTTGTTCTAATTTAAAACAGGAGCTTTGAAAAATGCAGCTGGAAATGTACTAAAACTTTAGAGAAGCTCCATTTTATTTTGCAAAGCTCTAGTTTCTTTTCATTCAATCTTGAAAAATTAGTCTTAACATTTAAATTTTATTGTTAATTCTGTGATTTTATTCTAATTATATAAGTATAAAATGCAGCAAATTAAACCAGTAGATACTGATGTATGCCAAGTAAATAAATAAATGCCTTTTTGTTATCCATGTAGATTTACAATTCAGTTAGTGTCATATGTAAATATGTGATTGGGATATGCAAGAGAGCATGGAAGAATTGCACGGGGACTCACAGGATGCTTTGCACTTTGCAGGGTATTAAGATTTTTGATTCTGATGTCAGTTTGGATCCACACTGACATCAGATACCTAGATGTCACATCTCTTGCCTGTGACCATTAGTAATTTATTTAACTTCATGATTTTCATTTTCCTTGCATGTGATTTGAGGACAATACTACATTCCCTCATGATACAGCTGTGAGAGTTAAATGGTATAAAAAGCAAGGTAGTAAAATTGACACAATTTGCAGTAATTGTTGCATACCAAAGTCTTAACTAAAATCACCTGGAGAACTGATGGTGACTAGTTACATGATCAATATTCAAACCATGGCTTTTTCTTAAACCCACATTAAAAATCAGTACATTTACTAATGAAGTCACGTGTTCTGTAGTAGCGGTGCTATCTATAAAAAAGTAAGAAAGACTTAAGACAACCATTCAAAACTCAAAGAACATAAGTGAAAAGGTACTGTGAACTGATAAACTCAGTATGAACTATATTTCTAGAAAGAAAGTCAGTATTTCAAGCCTTCCAACTTTCCTCAAGTTCACCTTGAAGAGAAAATGTGAAAAAAGGAATAGGAAACAGTGGAGAAGGGTTAAGAAGGCTGGGAATAGGAGAGAGGGGGAGGATCGGAGATGCATCACGATCACTATACAGTCTACAGATAAATAATCAAAAGAACTTTGAATATTTATTCTTAAAAAAAAGTACTATTTCAAATTAGAGATGCTAAATTCAATTTTTGGGCACAGTTATAATCCCTGCATTGTTAAAACAAACTGTCCAGAAAATACCAACACAACTATAAATCATCAATAGTTTGGTAAATAGCTCTTCATTTTCTCAAATATGTTGAGTAGTAACAACTATTACAAAAACTAATATCCAGTAAAGAGTGACTAGATTCTACACTATGTAAGAATATGTGTGTCATATGTAATTCTCATAATTATATCCTATAGTTGTTATTAATTAATCTTCATTTACAAAAGAGAATGCCACTTAAAAACATGAAAATATTTCCAAGATTAACAGATAATATAAGCTTAAATTTGTATGATATGTAAATTATTTTTTCAAAGACCCACTGTACTTTTATTATTAAGTACATAAAAGTCTTAAACACTACAAACTCTTGGTCTTAGTTCTGTAGAGGATAAGTAATGAGTTATGTGGAACCTAGATTACCTTTTAGAAAGATGATATTGTTTTCTAGGTGAGAAATAAAAGCTCAAACTAGGGCAGTAGTAGCCAATATGAAGTTAAATTTTAAAAGAGGTAGATAAATGGAGCTGTTATTGTTGGAGGTATTGCTTATTTACTGTTGGAGGGAATCCCTTGATATTACCGCAATCATCAGTATAAGGTAGAAATAGCCTCAAATAGCCTTACAGAATGACACACAGCTAAAACTTCGTGAATTGCAAGGACTTTTGAATGACTTAGGGCATTGTGGAATAAGTTCAGAGGATTTTTGTTAGCTGTTTGTGTGTGGGAGTGTATAGGGAAGACTTTCCTTTTCAATTTCTGTTTTTATATAGGTTAGATGGGTAATGAAACATTCTTTCATTTCCTTTTTTTCTTTTTTTTAAAGTCAGCATGCTTGTTGAGGTATCATTAGTTTACAACCCCACCTATGATTTAGAGGTATAGGTTCATACCTCTTTTGATATGTATTATCACCCCACAGCAAATATCAGTGCACCATTAATCTTCCACCATAATCCACTTAATTTGTGTTTTGAAATGATACCATTATAGACAGGAGCCTACATGTTAACATTGCTTTCTGGGGCTAATAATGCATACTTTCATTCAGCCCCAGCCTCTATAATTGCATAAATCACCCTCATTTGTCCTCTCTTATACCCTACATTCAGCTCTCAACACCTACATGTCATTATTTAAAAATGTGTATAATGTAATGATTTTAATTAAGTCAAATGTGACAAAAAATTCGCAAAACATTCTGAGATCAGTCTGTGGATCAATGAAATAAATGCATCATACAAATGATACCTTGATAGTTGAATACTTTGAATCAGGCTGTACTTATTTGAATGATTTTGATGCCCCTTATCTACCCAGATATCTTTAAAAATATCATTTTAAAGATAGAGTGTTAATTTGAAAATTTGTGACTTTTTTACTTTAGCACAAATTTCAGGATAAGGGTGTTTTCACATGCACAGAATTCATTTTTTGCAATATTTTGATGTGTAAATTAAGACAAAGTGCTTCCTTATAGCTGAATAAGAACAGATGCATGTGATGAATATAACAAAAACAGAAGCAGATGGCATACCACATGTACAACATCTTAATTCATCCTTTTTTATGTAATGCAATTACCATAGCAAACATACTATATTTAATTGGTTTTCTTAGAATCTGCCAGTTCCCTAAAGAAGCAAAATGACCTTTTCAAATGTACTACACATACATACACATACACAGTGTTTTGTTGCAATTGTTGTTGGGTACACTCCTTCCCAATTAAAAACACAAACAATACTCCCACATTATATGTTTCATATCTGTATGAGGCAATATAGTTAGGTTTCTTTTACTATTAGTAAATGATTATAAATGCAAATATTAGATGCTAAATAAAATAAATTTTATGGCAAACTATTTTTCTATTACAGGCAGGGAAAAAAAAGGTATTTAATGTCAATCTAAAAGGAACTATTGTAAATTCCTTAACTTTTCTGTAATCTTCTTTAATGAACATGCTTTTAAAGCATTCATTTTACCATGTATTCCATGATAGATACTTTATTAACCTACCTTGGAGGAATGAATTTTGTTGCAAGATAAGTTTGACTCTGGATATGAAGTCAAAGCAAGAATTAAGGCAATTGTTTGACATATGTAGATATTTGAAGTCCTCTGAGGCTATCAGAGATAAAGAGGATTTAACCTTGGTTTATCTAGATTGATAAAATTGACTAAATAATTCCTTAATTCTCCATTTGATAATTATTATGTGATCACAGACATAAATTGCAACAATGTTTATGACAAATCTGGGTAATTTGGATTGTCAAATCCTTTATCTTTCATAAACATTATGTCAATATCTTCAAGTTACCCTCCAATGTTTCATGTTCTAAAGTATAAACATGAATCAGTTTGTAATATAGTCAAACCCCCAATTTTCCAACAAAATACAAAGTCAACAGTGCCTTGGGACAACAAAATGAGTTTGAACTTTACATCAAATGTCTTGATTAATTTATTGACTAAACAATAGACTCACTCTTAAGTCATAAAGAAAAAAGTATAAAATTAACCTGCCTGTACTTAAACCTGTAGCTATGTTCAGTGACCTCACGATGCTACTTTCACTAGAATAAATTTTGTGAGACAAACATTTTGGCCTTTTGGCCTTTGGCCTCTACTTTCTGTGTCCATTTATAAATACATGTACATTATCCTATTTATTTTATTTTGTAGAAGTAGATTAATATATGTGTGTGGTATATGTAAAAAAGAACATAAAAATATAGAGGAACATAAAAAAACTTTATCAGTAGTGAATATGTAAGAAAACCTTGTATTCACATTTAATGTAAAATAGTTATTGCAGACCTATAAATATTATGCATACGACTATTAATTGAATAAAATAAAGAGTAGTAAGATAGGTATTTCTCAGATAGAAAATGTGATTGTAATCTTGAAATCATGTATGTTTTTTAGAGCAAGATTTTTCCTCAACCAACCTTTGGAATTTCATCTATGACACTGTGTATATTGCTAGGAAAATCCATGAGATTCCCCCCCTCTCATTTTAAAGTTTACCATAGAATGCAAATTATGATAAACATTGAGACATCTGGCTGATGAGCCAGATTAAAAAGTAATCAAGTTAATAATTAAATTATCAGCCTAATATTATATCTTTCTAGAGGAGTACTAAATGCTCATTGCATCATGTTAAAAGCTTTCCTACTATGGAATTCCAGTAACACTTGCAATTACTGATAAGGTATGCAAACATACTTGTATGCTAGTAAAACCTTTAACCAGAGAATAATGTTGTGTTAATATCATTTTGTTTAAGAATATGAGGTGTCATTAACTTGATGTTCAATTTAAGGTATGAAAGTGATTAATTAACTGTGACAACTTGGTATATGAAATATAATTATAAAGTCATCCAGCAAGCCTATCCTTTGCATGTATGTAGAACGCTTTCCTAAATGAAAATATAATGTCTTGAATGGTTTGAAATATTATTAAGATAACACAAGGCAAATTGCACAATACACACATAAATACACACAAGCACAACTAAAATGAGAATACTATTTGTGGCTAAAGAATTCAAATTTATAAAGAGAATATAATCACATTTCTGGAAATAAGTTGAAGATAAAACGTTATGCCTCATGTACCTTCTGGCACTTATGGTAGAATGGGGATTAATCAGCAAAAAATACATTTTCTGAGATAGAAAAAGTAGACATTGAATAAGTGGTTTAATTATACAAATTCAAATCAAATTATATTTTGAGAACTCACTAGTGCCAGGGAGGACGCTGATGCTTAGATATATATTATATAATTAAGGGGGGGTTTCAGATAGAGTTAGGAATGCAGGTATGCACAACAGTAGGGAAGAAAATAATGATAGTCATTTGCTCATCAAATATTTATTGCACCCTGCTAATTCCAAGGCACTGAGCTCCATACCATGTACATAATAGTTAGATTCAGAGATAATTAAAACTGAAACCTGTCACTGTGAAGGAATTTTGTAAAGAATAAGTGAACAAGTGAAATGTTTTGGGAAAATACTATACACAAGGATTGGAAAGGGTCAAGGAAAGTATGCAAGTCAGAAAACCTGAGTTAAGGACAGAACATCTGTCTATGTCCTTGAAATGGAAGACAGAGGTAGATGCAAGTAAAGGTGAGGGAGAAATGAGAATATATACCAAATAAAATATGGACATTAAGATAAGGAATTGAAATACTAGGTATATACAAGAACATGGATTTCGTATTTTGCATTATTGCTACAAGTTTAGAAATTTTCAAAATTCAAAAATCTAGCTGGCATTATGTTTTGCAACCATCCCAAAGTGGGTAGGTTCACCATTAGTTTTTAGCAGCTAAAAAATGTTGGTGTCCTTGGAATTAGATTATTAGAATTTTTAATAATTAACAGGGAAAAAGTAGCCAGCAATGAAACAGTCACGTGAATGTCACTTTCAAGTTCCTCCGAGTTCTTCCTCACTATTTTCTATAAGCTGGCCTTCCTTCTCCCTTTCTGTGCCCCCCTCTCCCATGTTTCTTTTTGTTCTCTTACATCCTTTTGGCATTCTCTGACCACCCACCCCATGGCATCCCCCTTTTATCCTGCCCCCTAGGTCCAGGTGTGCCCAATTTCAGCTGCACACACCCACCGAAACAGGTACACACTCAATGGAAAGGTGCAGCATCACATTGCTGGCCACTGAGGCTAATGATGGGAGGGTTAAATACCCTGAAAATTCATTTACCCTACAGATGAATATAGTAACAAAGTGTATAGTAGTTTGAATAGGGTTCCTAGAATGAACACCTGCTATTATTTCCGACCAGAACCAAGTCATTCTTCACTATTTTAACAATTCACCCGAGGGCTTTGATTTCACCCCGCCTGTATGGAGGCTCAGAGTCCCATTCTACAAGACGCTGGGCTTAGTTTAGTGCTCTGATGTGGCTGTCTTGGAACCCTTGATGAAAGTTCAGCAGTTTCTTTTTGTACCGGGTCCTGCGCTTGGGTATCAGTTCCTGACAGCGCACCAAACTCTTGGAAGGAAGCATATAGCCTCTTCTCCTTGAGTGGACTTTTGATTATCTTGGACACTTCCCGTAATGACATTTCCCTTGAGGGGGAGACTCAGAGATCATTACTCTGAAGCAAGGCACTGAAAGTCAGCCTGAGAGCTGATTGATTTCTTTCAGGGTTCAGTTTGCTGAGGCTCCCGAGGATTCTCTTGACCATTGATTGGGAAGCTAAGGGGATAGAACTTAGGTCTGGAACAAATGCCGTTGTCTTGAGGTCATGATGAAAAACCCATCTGAGATTCAGAACTGCGCAACGGGAGTGGAGTTGAAGACTTGCACCAGTCCCCCAGTGTGTCAGGTGAGTTGCTACACCCTGGAGCATTTGAGTCCTGCCATGTTCCTTTGCATTTCAAAGTGAAACACGAGTTAACTTTAGCTCAGTTGGGTTGCATTTTTTATGACTCTTGCAATAAAATGAATTCTTAGAGAAATGCATTTAACGTAAGTATGATAGAGCAAAAGAGCTTCTTGTTTGCTAACAAAATCTCACATGTAAACAATAATACAGTGAATGAAAAAATTGGACATTTAGCAATGAATTTCATACAGTAGATACACATTTAGATTGTGATGTGTGCAGATGTCTTTATATATGTTTGGATCTGCTGTTTGTCTCTATTCTATTCAATTGCACTAATTTGAATTCCACTATTAAATATTCTCTTGTAACTTTAAAGTTTATTTTAAATCAGTCAAAATTCCTCATACATATATCATGTTCATTCCTTCTGATCTCTCCCCTACTTACTTCAAATTCTTTAAAATTTGGAAATTACTATCTTTTTTTTTAAGTTAACAGTTCAATTTGGAAAGAATGAATATCTTTTGGATATATGAAGTTTCTCTTTACTTCTACAATGTTGTATCTACTTTGATTTTAATATCATCTAATAAATCCTGTTTCTTTCCTAAATAATTTATTTATCATGCATAATACCCATTCCTAAATATCTTGGATGCTTTACATGTCTACTGTAAATTGTAGGTATTTATAAAAAAATGTCATAAGCAATTTTCTAAATAAGGCATTGCATTGCCAACGCATAGAAGCTCATGGATTTATGTGTGATCCTACTGCCACCAACCATGCAGAACTTTCTATTAATGTTAATAATTTATAAATTCTTTTCTGTTCTGTTTGTGGACAATTTTATTACACAAGAGAAGGCAGGCAAGAATTATTATGTTTTCAAGATAATAAAACTGATTATAAACCCAGCTTCATGTTCCTTTCCTAAATAGGTAGTGAAAAAATATATCTTGGCCACTCATGTGGTTCACTTACCTTTTCTGTAGTTGCATAAAATCTGAGAAGTTTATGTTTTCCAGGAGAGAGAAGAGTCCCAAGACCCTAGTTAATTATCAGTTTCAACTTTATTGCCCTCATGTAACAGGAAGCTTGAAATTTCCTGCTTAGGGACAAAGTGTATCAGAACCTGCCCAGCATCCAAAACTCTGACCCTAGAACTATCTCAGCCTCCCCAGAAATGCCATATAGATGCTCTATGGAAAAATCTCTCCCTTCTCACAGTGCTTCCAGACACTAGGTGAATGCTTCTAGCACATCGCCATGCTTTCCCTGACTTTTGGAACCTACAATCATTCTTCTGTTCATCCTCAAGACCTTGTATTTTCTGGCCCACACAGTATGTAGCACTCTACACATTATTTTGACATGATCTTTTGAATGATTTATATTTTATAAAAGATAAACTCCTTTCAAATAACTTTGATTTTTGCCAAAGGGGCAGGGTTTTGTGGGGGAAGAGGATGCTGGGAGAAAACATTGCTTGAAATCAGATGAGTTTGATCAAACCTAAATTTGCATCGTAAGCTGTGTGATGGGATGTGTTGACAGGGGTGTTGGAGAACTGGCTCATGAATGACCCACATCTTCCTAGATAAGTTCCAGTTCACACCTGTAACACTGAGTCTAAATGGGTAAATTTGTTTCAGTCCTTAAATTTCAAGAAAAGGAAAAGAAAACAACAGCAACAGAGGCAACAACAGCAAAACCACTTGCCTAACTTTTCCTTTGAGGTTTGCTTTCATAGACAGTAGAGTCTGAAACATACAAACAAATGATCCAGAGTGAGCAAAGCAGAACTAACCTTGAGCTGAGTCCCAATTGCCTCTGGAAACAGGGAATTTAGAGGCATGGAAGGGCTACCAGAGACAGGTGTCTAGACAGGAATCCCCAGCCACAGGAGCTGATGAGTTGTTTCTTCTTACTTCCTCATATATGAACTGCTTTGTAACTGGTTCGTGAACTTCCACTAATTCTGCATTTCTTTGTCTTTAACCTATTTTTCAGCCAATAGAAAGTAACTCCTTTGTTTTTAGTTCTGGTCCCCCGAAGTGCTCTAGCCTGACAGCCTTTCTTAATAGTGAAGTTAGATTTGAGTTTCTCTAACACATCTCTGCATATTGATTCACCATAAAGCTAATTTC
>PVHY01006088.1:0-77339 GCA_004024945.1 Uropsilus gracilis
ATATATATATATATATATATATATTTCTGCCTGCTATGCTACTGTTTCCATAGTTTTATCATTTTTAAAAGTCTGTAGTATCTTAGGGTTTGAACTGTTTTATTTTTCCCATCTGCATTACTGTGGTTTTAATTTTAGCTTTTATTAAAATGTTTTGTAGTTGTTGAGTCAGGAAGTTGGGAGAGGGGCCTTGATGTGGATTAGTTGACGTGAGACTAGTTCATGTTTTCAGCACACCCATATCCCTCTCCATGGTGGTTGGATGAGAAACTTTTAATCAAGTGCTCTTCACCTTAGGAGATATGTGCCAGGTCCAGGGGGTGAGGAAAGCTGAGTGTATACCAAAGTGCCTTCTCTGCTCTTACCTTTCACCAAGAATCCTGCCTGTGTAGTACAACAGCTTGTCCACAGATTTCCCCTTTAAGTGTATATGACTCCGCACAATCTCTGCGAGTCCCCAGGGATGTTCCAGACCGTAGCCCTTATTAGGCTCCTCCCTACTCACCTACTGTTTGTTGAATCATGAATCTCCTTAGTGTCACCTCTGTTGAAGTTTGCAAAAGTTTTTGA
Organism: Uropsilus gracilis; assembly: GCA_004024945.1. Taxonomy (NCBI): domain Eukaryota; kingdom Metazoa; phylum Chordata; class Mammalia; order Eulipotyphla; family Talpidae; genus Uropsilus; species Uropsilus gracilis. The sequence continues at coordinate 571 of PVHY01006088.1, forward strand.
TGTTCAAAGTGTGCTCAGGCCTCAGTCCTAGTTGTGGGACTCTGCGTGGTATCCCTCTGGGTCACTGCTCAAAGATCCACAGCTATTGGGAGCTGGTCCTGCCATTGCTGCTGCTAGCCTGTTGTGTCTGAACCATTTTGGAGGTACTGCACCACAGCTTCCTGGGATCTCCAATACCTCTGCCAATTGTTGAGCACCACTGGAATTAGGAATATAGAGGAAAACCTGGACAAAACCCTTCATGAGTTACAATTCAGAAATCCATTTTTGGCCACATCTGTAGATGGCAAAAAAATGAAGGAAAACATAAACAGCCGGGACTACATCAAACTAAAAAGCTTCTGTACAGCAAAAGAGACAACAGAAAGAACAAAAAAGAATCCTGAGTGGGAAAAAATTTTTGCCCTCCATACAAATGATAAAGGGTCTGGTAACAAAGATACACAAAGAACTCACACAACAAAGCAAAAAGCCCAATTTAAAAATGGGGAGATCATGCCTAGTGTTCCTATTGAAAAGTTTGTTGGTGTTCCCTTACAGGTTACATTTTTTTCATAGGACATTGGTTATAGTTGTATAGTTATTGTTCTCTTTAGGTATGGCCCTCCCCATATCATTCCACTCCTATACCACCACCTCAATTGCACTTTCTCCCTTCCCAGCTCCAATTCCCCTCTTGCTGTAAATCATTGATTGATTATTGACTCTAGACTACACTTTGCTCTTCATGGTTTTAATCTGTCCATGTTTGCTTTTCAAATGTGTCTGGGTGATTGGTATTACCTTCTTTGGAACTCTTGCTCTCAGACCATCACATCTGGTTAATTCCACAAATTAGAGATGATTTCAGCAACTAAATAAAATTTCTACACCTTTCTCTTCTCCTTTTGGGATTCCCATGATATAGGTGCAATTTCTCTTTAAGTTGTCCCAAAAGGCTCTTACATGCTTCATTTTTCATTTTTTCCTCTACATTTCTCTATTCGTATGTTGACATTGCATTTTTTGTTGTTCAGTGCTTCTGCTTGTGTGTTGAAGCCCTTATTTGTATTTTTTAATTCAATTAATAATTTTTAGTTCCATTATTTTCAGTTGTAGCTGTCTCATTTAAAGTTCAGTGCTTCTATGGGGCCAGGCATGGTGGTGCATGCCTGTAGGTAGCAGCTTAGGAACCTACGGCTGGGGCCAGGGATCGTGGTTTGAGTCCCGTTGGGGGCATGTAGTGAGACCTAGTCCCCCAAAAAATATAGCTGGGCATGGTGGTGTGCGCCTGTAATCCCAGCTACCTGGGAAGCTGAAGCTGGAGATTGCTTGAGTCTGTGGTACCCCAGGCAACGTGAGCCTGCAGTTCCACAGGCAAAAATAGCGAGACCTGGTCTCAAGAACAAAAAAACAAAACAAAAAAAACAATGCTTCTGCGTTCAAGCCTTTATTTATATTTTTAAATTCAATTAATAATTTTTAGTTCCATTATTTTCAGTTTTAGCTGCCTCATTCTTTTACACATCTTTAAATAATCTTCTATTGTTAATTTTTGTAGTTTTTGATTTCTCCCCTTAGGTGTCTCCACAGTTCTTCCATTACCACAGCATCATGAACCATCACCATATTCCTGGTGCTCTTCCCTTCTGTTTAGATCCCCCCTCCCCCCTCCCCCCCTCCATAGCCTCACCCCTCCCCCGCTGTATGACTCAGCTCTACCATGCAAGTTTTACTTATGGTCCTTTGTTCTTCCACATATAAGTGAAAGGTTCCAATTTTTTCTCCTTATTTCTCTTAGGAGAATAATCCCTTCCAGCTCCGTGCATGTTGCCACAAATGGCATGCTTTATCTTTCTTTGATTGCTGAGCAGTACTCCTTTGTGTATATAGTCTACATCTCGGTCCATTCATCTGTTTTTGGGGCATTTAGTTTATTTCCATATCTTAGCTGTTGCAAATAATGCTGTAATATAGAAGTGCAGATTTCCTTTCTAATCAGTTCTTGTGTTTTTGGTGTAGATTCCTAGGAGTGGAATTGCTGGGTCACATGGCAAATCCATTTTTAGGTTCTTCAACCTCCACAACTTTCCGCAGTGGTTATATCAGTTTACATTTTCACCAGCGGCACGAGAGTTCCTTTTTCTCCGCATCCTCACCAGCATCCAATCTTTCACTTTCATTAATATGGGCCATTCTCACAGATTGTGGTTTTTGTTTTCATCTCTCTGGTTAAATGAAGTTGAACATCTCTTTTTAAAAAAAAAAATTCATATTATTTTACATTGTTATTTACCCCGGGGTTCTTCCACCACCTTATCACCTGTGAACCATCATCTTAGTCTTTTGTGCCCCTACCACCCCCAATTTTCTCCCTTTCCCCTCTCATGCTCTATGTTTCAATTTTGCTGAAAGTTAGTTTTAAATTTTCCTGTCTGTTTTCCCTGTATCCCTCATATACGAGACCATCCAGTATTTTTCTTTTTTTTTTTTTTCTGGCTTATTTCTGCTAGCATGATTCCTTCTAGCTCCGTCCATCGTGCTGTGAATGACACAGAAAGCTGTGGTATATGTACATGATGGAATACTAGTCATCAGTTAAAAAAGACAAATTTATGAATGTTTTTTCTTATGTGTGTTGGCCATTTGCATTTCTTCTGTCTTTTTATCTTTTGCCCATTTTTGGACTTTTTTTGAATTGTGTAAGCTCTTTGTAGTTCTTTGATATCCATCATTTATCAGTTGTTTAGTGTGCAAATATTTTCTCCCTTTCAGTAGGATGTCTGTTTTACTGTCCCATTTGCTGTACAGACACTTTTGACTGATGTTGCTTCACATTTTAATCTGTATTCTATGTATTTTTTTTAAGTTTCATAGCATTATTACAAGTGTTTGTTGAATACTTTCATGATTTTCTGGACTGTGAATCCTCTCAGGGGTGTTTGCTCTCCAGCATTTGTGGAGCAATTACAATATTTATGGGGTGTAACAGGGATAGACTTCCAGACTGCTGTCTTTGCACTTGTTGAAGTAATTGAGGGATAGTAGGGCACCAAAGGACCATCTTTAGTAAATGTGAATTATTCAAGCTTCCTACTGTGCTGTGGATATCAGTTTTCTGTTGGGCATCTACAATGATCCCCTCTTCTAGGCCAGTGCTGCAGTCTTAGTGTCTTGGGTCTACTTTTACTCTAATCTACTTTTGAGCACTAGGTACTGGCATGGATTGTAGTTGATATGAGATCACAGGCTGACTTTTCTTTTCCAGCAAGGGTTATTCTGGGGTGTTTGCTCCTGTTAGTAGCAGACACTGGAGTTCTAATTCATTCAAGATTCCCTTTGCTGCTTTGGTTCTAGTCCTGAGATAGGGGGTGGCAGATGTTTTGAATAAGCAGACTTGAATAGTAGCTTCTTTGAGGAGACGTGATATTCCTCCTTACCAATTCAGACTCAAGCTCTTCTATATTGAGAGCCTCAGGCTCAAGCCTGTAGTCCTTGCTCTGTACCCCAAACCCCACGGCTTTCATAACAATGCACTACTCTCTGTCCTGGGCAATAAACATCCAGTGCAGTGCTAGGATTCAGGAGTACCCAATACTGGTCTCTGCCTGAGTCAACAACTGTGGAGGACTCTTCAGCCACCCCTTCCTCTTGTGGGACAAACTCAGGCATCACTTAAAGTTTTCCTACCCATTTCCATTGGACTGTTGCTTCTAGTGTATGCTGTGGTCACCTGTTTCTCTTTCAGGGTTTTTTGGATTTTTTCTACTGTAAACTACTAGTATTTGAAGGAGGCAAGCCTGGTGTCACTCTGCCGTCATCTTACTGGAGTCCACAAAGATTTATTTTTATGCAAAACACAAAGTACGTAATCATAAAAGGAAAAAATAGCTTTCATTAAAATAGAACGCTTCTGCTCCCCAAAGTCACTATTTATAAAACATAGGGAAGTCTGGGGGGAAAATGCCAACATATACATCTGACAAAGCACTTATATTCTTTCATAAATAATTCCAGTCATTCTGTAGTGAGACAAGCTATCTAATGAAAAATTTGCCACAGAGATCGACAGACATTTTAGGTAAAAAATGCCAATAAGCATATGAAAAGGAGTCAAACATCATTAGCTGTCATGTAAATTAAAATAATGTGATGTAACAGAACTGGGATTCTTGAAATTGCATGCAAATACACATGAAAGAGCACATATAATCACTTCAAAAAACTTTGGGCAGTTTCTTATAAAATGAAATACATTTGTAGAATCCTATCTGTGTGTGTGTGTGTGTGTGTGTGTGTGTGTGTGTGTGTATGTGAAATGGGTGGGGAAAGTAGTTTGGGAGAGGTAAAGAAAGATTTTTTAGAAGCAAACTCAGGGAGTGGCAAGTGGGAAGATGGTGGGAATGACATGGCATTCCATCTTCATTGAACGTACATTATTTGCATAATCTTTAATATTGAAAATAAACCAACAGGATACTAAAAGACAAAACAAGAAACAGCTCTGCCCCATCTGTGACTATGCATAATGACTCTTTTCTCCTTTTCCAAATAAGTCCGCTCACTTAAAATGTAAACAAAGCAAAATAAAACACAGAAACATGGAAAACATAAACCTCATGATCCAGAAGTTCTAAGACAAATGAAAACAAAACTATAAAAAGCAATTTAGTCACTCCAAGTTGTAAATAACCCAGAATGTTCATAAATGAAAGAAAGGATAAATTGTGGGACATTCATGCAATGGAATGATAGTTGTAAAAAATGGGATATATGCCAACAACATGGAAGAACCTCACAGACATTTTGAATAACAAAGTCTAATGGCAGTGAACATAGTAATTTCATAAGAAATTCAAGAACAGGAAAAACAATCTCTGGAGAGAAAAATGATTACAAGGGTAAAAGGAGGGGATAAATTCATTGATAAGCAGCACAAGGAACATTCTGGAGTGATGGAAAGGTTCTTTATCTGAATAGGGATAAGGATTGCATGGATCTAAGGGTTTGTCAAAATTATTCGAACTGTAATCCTCCAATCTATGCACTTCACTGTCAACAAATTAATTTAATTATGAATTACTAAATCTGACAGTGGGTCCTTTGCCACTTCCACAAATAACTACTCAGTGCTATGAATGACCTCTCCATTTATAATAGTTTTGTCTTTTGACAAATTGTTTTTGAATTCACTAAATTTTCTGGTGCAATTTTTTAGCAAAATTTTAAATTAACAGAATTCATGTTGTACAATTAAAGATTGGAGTTACTCTAAAGACAGTCCAAACCCTCAAGTTTTAAAATGAAACAGATCCCTAGATAAACAGACAAGTCTTGGTTCCTATTTTTACTTCATTTTAGAAAATAAAATATTTTCCATATATCATACACTATCATCCTTTGCAAATTGCCAACACTTGGACATACAACAGCTTAGCTTTTGAAAAACACAGATTGCATGTTTTAACTGGCATTGAGGAAGCATTCGGAATAATAGTGTCATCAGGAGGTAGAAATATTTTACATATAAATACACCAGTTATATTTTAAAGATGCCACATACTTTCTATGGATTAAGATGTTTCCAAATTAATTGACTAGCTTTTCATGAATGATACTATTTTAGTTGAAGTGTGTTGATCTTTACAGTTGGTATTTCTATCAGAACTCCTTCAGGGGCTTATGCCAATGAGCTTTAAAACCCAGGTAGTCAAAGAACTGTATTTCTGAAAACACAGAAAATTGCAGTCAGTGAATATTTTCAGGGGTAACGTCATTCCTGTACAATAATGATGGCAAATTTAGTAAAATTTAACTTTTAACAGTTAGTTTGGTGGTGCTGGTTGTGATAAACAACTGAAAAGCTTAAATACTTAATATTGGAAAACATTTTATATAGGAAAACTTTTATTTGATAAATATAATTTCATAAACTGTAAAAAATTACTGAGAGCTATACAAAGTGTACTCACTTGTAAAGCAGATAATTTTTTTTTGTGTGAGACTAGGTCTCGCTATTTTTGCCCGTGGAACTGCAGGCTCTCGTTGCCCGGGGTACCACAGACTCAAGCAATCCCCAGCCTCAGCTTCCCACGTAGCTGGGATTACAGGCACACACCACCATGCCCAGCTATTTTTTTTTTTTGAACTAGGTCTCGCTACGGGCCCCAGATGGACTTGAACCGCGATCCCTAGCCCCGGTCGCTTCATAGGTTGTGCCCGGCTAAAGCAGAGAACTTTTAAAGAATTATATTAGACACCATAGTGTATGAGGTCCAAAATTTTCAACTAGGTGTTGCTACAGTTTTCCGAGCCAACGCCTCATAAAAATCTAACAATCGCCATTATTACATCATTAGTTATGATCTATTTTTGTAGGAATATCTTTCAAATTATCTCACATAAACAGTACTTTATTAATGGTTATTTTTATGAGAATAGATAAATTCACTTCAAGAAAAAAATATTTATGTAGGGGAACCAAACTCAAAACAAGCTTTATATAACTATTTGGTGTTAATTTTATTAATATCTGCTTTTATCATACCCCAAATTTCTTTACAGGGAAAACAGAAATATGACTTTTTCCCAAATTCCTAATTTCCAAATAATATATTTAAAAAACTTTCAATATTTAATTTTTTAGTGGCCTTGACTCCTCTTGAGGAAGGAATATCTTAAGTTTATCACACAAGTATTATTTCACAATCTTATGCAGCAGAAATTCTAGTCTGAGTCAAGTATTTCCTAACAGGGTGTTTAATCTTCTATTCAGGACAATACCAGAGTCTGAATGAGGTCTAGGAAGCTTTTAGACATCCTGGAAATAATGGAGGAAGGTACTTCATTAACAGAAATTCAAATTGTAAAGTTCCCCCTTCTTTGCCCTTCAACCCCACAGCAAACCTGGCGTTGTAGTTCTCTAAACTACAGCTGAAGTTCTCTAAACTAAAACTAAAGCAACTAACAGCCAATTTTAGAAACTGGCGTGGTGCTAGCTACTACAACCTTCAGGGTTGCAGTTTTCAGAGCAGGCAAAGAAGCAAATGAGACCACTAATTAATTAGCAATACCACATGTCACATCTTACTCTGGTTTGGGCAGATAAAAGATCTAATTATCAACGCAGTACTTTCCCTTAGAATTTTAAAAAAATATACAAAGTGGAAATTTTCTGTGAATTGTTCTGTAGTAATAGTGTTGCTGTACCAGTGTTAGAAAATTACTGAAAACTAGTAGACAACACTTTCTTCATAGAAAAAAACCCTTTTCGAAGATATAAGATAGTCTTCCTTCCACTGGAGTAAGTCTTGAATAGAGTAGGATGACTATATCAGCAAATTCCCTTTACTTTTTCTTTCATATAAAGTTCTTACATAACTTCAAATGGCAAGTGCAGAAAGTGGCATCAGTTATATCTGTAACACCATATAGGCCAACTGACTTCCCGACTTAACTGTGGTTGTCAGAGACTGCCCTATGGCTTTGTAGTTCTGTCTAGTGTCAGCAGTCAGTTCATGGCAAATGGCATTTTGTTATATGTACATTTTATAAGACCCCCAAGACATAAATTCTGTATTTGCCATTAAACTGCTCTTCTGAATATTTTCTGCATTGCTTCTTCTGGAACATGACCTGGTGAGTGCACATGTTCTACTTTTTATTAGCTCTTTATGGTATTTCCAGACTAACAGAATTTTCCAAGACTCAGCTTTGGAATATAAGAGCTATATTTATGAAAATTAAGATTCAGACTGAAATTGATAATTTAATATCCTCACATTTTCGAAACCAAAAAGAAATACTTTCCCAACGAATAAAGGTCAAGTCTTAATTGTTGGCTCACCGTTCTTTTCCTACCATTTCAATTACAGAAGTCTTATATTCATGAAATATGAAAGGGGTAGAGGACTATGCAATCAATCTATAGAAAGGAGTTATGGGGGGGGAGGAAAAAAGGAGTTATATTAGAGGGAATAGTTGGCAAAGCCTCATTTAACCACTTCAAACAATTTTAAATGTATAGGAACATAATATATGCTTAAGAGCTGAATAATAGTTTTTAAATGAATTACTGCCATATTTAAAGATATTGCTTTTTTAATCAAAACAAAGTGACAACAATGGAGCTATATGATAAATTCAGAATGAAATTAACTATTGAAGTGGAACACAGTTACAATAATATGTACCTGATTAATCTTCCTAGCATTTTGTTGCTGCCATTACCCCATAAAACTCAGCACTTCAGATTGTTTCATTTTATAGTCATGCCTGAAAATATAACTAATGGGATACTGGGTGGTTTCGTATTACTGTGAGAGTCTGCTATCACTTAGATTAGTATATATTTATACTAATCTTAGATTTAATTGAGAAAAAATATTCACTCTAAAACAGGAATAAAATGCAATTAGTATATATTTATAATCTAAAATAACAGGATTCTTATTGGAAATCACTTATTCTAAAATTTATTTTACCACTAGGCAAAGAACAGTTCTAAGTTAATGCAGAAAGAGACTTTAAAAAAATTACCCTAATATTTTTGATTTGATAATTAAAAATTTACAATATATAAATACTGTCCAAACTTGGTTTTATTGATATAGTTGAACTTTACAACAGTGTCATAAAATACTATAAACAGAGCCTTCAGATACAGAAAAAAAGCAGTATTAACCAGATTAAAGCATGCAAAAGATGCAATGGTAAACACGTTAAATAATAATGCTAACAGTATCTAATTTATCCACTAAAGGTCCACATATTTATCACAAAAATATAAGCATCAATTTGAAATTTGGTGATTTACACAGATGACATACCTTTTGCATGTATATGGCTAACTTTACTAGATGTGTTACAGTACTTTTAAGAGAAGTTTGGTATCCACATATATTTACTACCCATAGTGCAGTAAAATAATGGTTGGAAATGCATTCTCTTAATTTGCTCTGTGAATTAGGAAGCACTAATGAATTAACAACATGGGTCACCGAGGGACCAAAATTCCTTACTATTCACAATAACTTTTCCCATGAAAAGTTTCAAATATAACTCTAATAAAAAAATAGAGTTTCAAGGCAAACTTTTCAGCATAATTTACAGAAGCAAAGTTAAAGAGAAGATTCAATAACCAAGCTAATACTAAAAAATAAAATTAATTAGGAATATTTCCCTTTTCTACCCTGATATTAAAATATAGTAAGTAAGTAGCCTTAGCAAAAGGCTTAAAACACCATTAGGAGTCCCATAAGCACAAGGGACAACCCAGACAAAGAGATGGAAAATGTCTCTTTACTCACAAATTTAACATTTGCAAACTTAAATTAAGGGAGTTAAGAAGGGTACATGTTAATGCTTTGTGTTTGTCATTATAACTTGAGTATGAACTACTCCAGAGGTTTTAGAAAGTAATTCTGCAGAGCTTAGTGTGGCCATTATCAGGATGACCACACTGAATTTTAGGAAAGAAGTTGAAATGGCTCCCACAAAATACTACTGCCCCTTTAATAAGTAGATGAGTCCATTGTGGAGAGAGTCAAGATGCTCCTGTCGTTGGTATAGAAAGGATCCGATGCACTCCATGATCTAAAGTAACAATAAGAGAAAAGTTTGGCTCACCAGGACCTATGTTTTAATTGAGAAAAAAAATTCACTCTAAAACAGGAATAAAATGCAATTTCAGTTTTAAAATAATCATTGACTCTGATAGATCCACTTTTAAATGTCCCCATTCTAGCAATTCTAGCATTATATGACCATTCTATTTATCTTATACAAAAACTTGGGAAAAATAATGCTCTATTACCATATAAAAATATTAGCCAAAATTCAGACATTTGTTACCATTAAAGCAATTTCTACATAGTAAAGTATGAGATACTCTTTAAATCTTAACAATTCAATAGGAAATAAGTTAGAGTTATGCACTGTCAATTTTACTGAAAAGCAATGAGGTTGTATTTTGACATCACAGAAGTAAACAAGCCACTTACCAAAAGCTTTGGAGTGAAACAGCAGCATATGCATATTATATTATTATTATTGCAGCTATGAAATCTAAATATTTTAGCATAATTATTTTGAATATAAGATGGCCAAGTCAATAGGTATCAAAATGACCTATAAGTTACTAGGTTTTCACTTGAACAAATGATCCTCTACTAGTCTGGAAAAGTTAACTGTTAACCTGAACAATAGGCCCATAAACAATTCATTACATAATACTTTTATATGTAACTGTATTAATTTAAGCTTAAACAGCTCAAGACCAAAACTAACCTGCTATGCTTAAAACAGGCTAAATTATTTTAAGACAATATTAGGATTATTAAGTCAAAGATGGCTTTTCATAATAGACTGAAAGAACTTAACAATAAATGCATTTTATGTTACTTTCCCCAGAACTCACACTTTCCTTAAACAAAGGTAATAGTGGAAGAAATTAGCATTTAAAATGGCCCAAATTACCTCTATCAAGTATCTGCTATTTCTTAGAGGCTGTAAGTTTGCATGTAGTTCAAGTTTAAGTCTGTTAAACTATGAGCACAGTCATAATGAAGTTTGGAACCTAGAAATTTTACAAAGTTGGCAAAGAGGAAGACAAGCAAACAATTATACCCGTGGTTTGCTGGTTCTCTAATTTTACTAATGCCTAGAACAGCTTAAACAATATCTACCTTAGTTTCTGAGAGGATTTGTTCATCACTACCATCACTGAAGAACCCAGAGCTATGTTTGGTACACAGGCACTCGTTATTTGTAAAATGAATAAATGAAATGATACATTTCTTGTATAATTAATGACAAAAAGTATATGCATGTATGTGACAAAAATTAACTATCAATATTAATTATCTACAGTCAGGTTCACTCCAAAACTGCCAATATTTTACATTCATTTTTTCTTTTTTTCCAACTATTGCTTACATAGAAGAATCTTAGTAAGGTTTCCTTCAATTTTGCTATTTTTGAAGTAAACATGTGCATTCGAATGGCAAATAGCCTACTTGGGAGAACAAACATCTGAAGTACATATTAACTGTTAACACCTTTCTATATAAAAGATACGTTTGATTGGGGTAAAGTAACTATAGGTAAAATTATACATACAGAAAATGATTTATTGCTGAGGAACAGCCCATTTGGGTACAACATGGCATATCCTTATACAGCACGATGATACTATTTCTAAACCGTGAACCTGCACTACAGAACACCCCTTTAATACTAAAATGTAAGTTTTAAATTTTTTGTGAATGATTAAGACTTCAATCATTGAAGAATCCTGTCTCTCAAATGATGCCCATTACCTCTTATGTTTAATATGTTAATGGAATAAATACATAATGGCTTCTAAATTCTAAACAATGAAGCTATCAGCCTTGCCGTACATTTTAAAGTAAGCATGTAATAGACACAAACTATATACTGCTCCAAAATAAAACAGAAATGCTAAACATATTACACTTATACAATTACATGGGGGGAAAAAACTTCTACACATCAAAATCGCTTTGAAAGTTTCAATATAATGCTAATGGCAATTTTCAAATAGCCCTTGAAAAGCACCACGTGGTTAAGACATAAAATTTTATTCACTCCAAAAATCAACTGAATCTCAACTACATCTTTCATTTGAAGAAAAAAGGGAGATAGTAACAGTAGTAACCAATAATATCACCTGAGATGTTGGACAATATTGGAAGGTATTTATAGTCTGTCAAGTAAGGTATTAAATTGCTGTTGAAGATTTTATTAGGAGAATACAAAATAAAGCTTTACAATAAAAAGTATGGTACAGTTTTAAATGAAAGCCAAGTTCAGATAATAATGCTTTCAAGAGAACATACTAAAATAAATCCCATAATTCCTCTGGCAGGTTCAAAAGCAATACTGCAGTATAAAAATGACTCAAATAATAATGGAGGCATTTTAGTTAAATAATTGATATCAAGAATAAAATAAGAATACATGGGACAGAAAACTATTTTTCTGTTCATTAAAATAATTCTAGTTTTTCTTTAACAGCTCACAAGGCTGTATATTAATAAATGGAACTTCTTGTTGAAGTAAAAATTAAAAAACATTCTGTTCTATAGCAGTCTCTTGACCTAACACCTTAATTCTGCACATCAATGCCGTCTTCAGAAATATTATAAATTAGGTCTTTTTGAACTTTGGGACACTATTTGGCCTGGGTACATGATAGAGCTGATCTCTTATACAATGTACTTTATAATACAACTGTATAAGTCGTAACAAAATTCTAAAAAATTCAGTTGCTCACAATAATTCTTTTGTGTAGAATGAAATTACAAGACCTATCAGCAATATACAATTATTTTTGATGACTTCTGACAATCAATAAGTGGGGATTGAAGTCAAAGACTTATTACCATAGAATGTTATTTACAAATAAAACTGTACCATAAAGACATGACTATAATTAAAGGCAAAGGGGAACTAATATTTTCACCAATTAAAATCATCTGAATTTTAAGATACATGAATGATATCATATTCCTCACTTTTAAAACACAAAATTGATCAAATATTAAAAATTCTCAAATCAACAGATAAAAGCAATGACTCCTTTACTCTTTATTCTCTGCTCCTGGGGTATATTACACCCTTTTCCAAGTCATGGGACCCAAAGAAAGTGACACATTCCAGTGGCACAATGGCAATGTGAATCACTGTCTCTCCCAGACCATCTGTAATCCCTCATGCACACCAGTGCAGAGCTGCTTTGATTTTGAGAATATGATCTCATTCATCTGAAGAACACAAAAGTGTGAACAAAGTTATTTCTACTTCTTAATAGCCCCTCAGTAATTTGTCTCTTGGGGAAATCTATCAAGGAATGACTCCATTTCAATTTTAAGTAAATTTGCATCATTTATCAAGAAATGGTATTTTTTATTATGATCCACAAAAGAACTATGCTATGATAAATTTAATTCACTAGATTGGGAAAGGGACAAAAATGCTGATTCTCCTGAACCATAATTTAGGAGCTTGTTATAACATACAAACTTTTAACTAGACGATAAATACCAAGCATAAATACTTGAAAATCACAACTCATTTTAAAACCCCATAATAGAGATAAAAAGAGAACAGAAATACAGCCTTTCTGTGTTTATAAATACTTCAGTCACAAATGACTGACTAGAAAATATATAGGAAGAATAAGAAAAGCAGTATCTTTTGAATGTACTATTATTTGTAGATTAATTGATAAATACAAAAAAAGCAAACAAACCCGAGCAAATATAGGATGTGAAACAGTAGCATAGGTATAATTAAAAAAATGTATAAAAAGAAATGAATACCATATACATACTCCTATTCACCACATTTTAGAAAGATTATAAAGAAAATGTTTTTGTTCATTAGATGAAAGTTTCTTCGAAAGGTGCTTTTTCCTTTCTTGTGAAAGAACCCTAACCCAAGCACACAGTGAAATCTACCATGGAAGAGTGCTAATAAGTAGCACACTTCCTGCTTCAGTTGGTAAAACCAGCTGCTGATTTATTAGGAATCTACAGACGCAGGTTCATCCCGTTCCAGTTTATAGGATACTCATCTGCAGCAAAGGCTACTTAGAGAAATTTCACACCTGCTGACATGGGTCGGACTACATCTTCCTATTACTCGTTCCAGCATTCTTCCAACAGATGCGCACGCTGTTTCTCCTTGTGAGAAACAGCACATGGAGTCCAAGCACTTGATACTTGAATTTGTTTCAGTAAGCTGGAGGATTTGAAGCAGAAAAAAATTAGTTAGGCTTTCATTTAATAATCATACATATAGTTAAAAGGCACTCTGGCCAAAGTTAGGTAACATAATTATTTAAAGTTAAGTGGATTGATATTAAGTCTGAAAATACTTTAGGTTTAATATCTTATTTTAATAATTTTTATGGTTAAAATGGTTTATATCAACAAATCAGAAAATGAATTCTAAATCTTCCAATTTTTGGCTTAGGTAAAATGTTCTTGGAATTTCAATGAAAAATATCCAGCAATTGAAAAAGAACAGTGAACTATTTGAAGATCAGAAATAACCACTAGGTAGGCTCTAATTCATCTTCATCATCATCATCATCATCATCATCCATCAGCAGCAGCAGCACAAACACTATGTAGTGCTTACTAGGTGTCAGATTCTACATCCTCTATATTTAGATAGGTACTACATATCCATTAAATTTTATTTTATTTATTTGAGACTAGGTCTTGCTATTTTTGCCCATGGAACTGCAAGCTCACATTGCCCGGGATACCATGGACTCAAGCAATTCCCAGCCTCCGTTTCCCAGGTAGCTGGAATTACAGGTGCGCATGCCACCACGCCTTATTATTATTATTATTATTATTATTATTATTATCATCATCATCATTATTATTATTTTGGAACTAGGTCTCGCTACGATGCCCCAAGTGGGACTCGAACTGCGATCCCTGGTCCCTGCTGCAGCTTCCCTGGCTGCCGCTTACTGGCATGCGCCACCATGCTCAGCTAAACTTATTTTTGAAAAAAAGCATCATTTACATTAACTTGTTAAATTATTCAGTGCCAACCATGCTCACAATCAGTTACCCTTGTTTTTTGAAAATTGATGGTACAGGTATTGAAATTGGTTAAACAAATGACTTATTAGTACTATTTAGATTCAGAACTGATTTTGACAGTATATAAGATTTATATTAATTTACCCATAAAAAACCCAGCAAAATAAAGCCATACAACTAATTTTAATTTTGTTAAAATGAGGAAAAAAATAATATGACCACATAGCCCAATGAGTCCCAACCCTGGTTTTGATAGTCAACCATGATGCTAAATTGTCAAGGTCTGTCATTTAAATACTTATTTTGATTACATTTCTTTCCTTTACGCTTGTAATAACAATGCATCACAAATCTTCAGCGAATGCTTAAAAAGATTCATTAGTGAAACAACTCACAAAGGTTGGGAATCAGTGAGTGTCAGGTGAAGGCATGGCAACAGGGGACATATCTATGTGGTGATGCTCATAACAGACATGAGATGACATGATGAGACATAAACAACCTAACAACCTGAACCCAGGGAAGTAGTAAGGCTCTGCAAAACCCTACCTTCATAATGCTGCCAAACAACAAGCAGTTGTAAGACAACATGGCTCTTGGCAGGTGCTCAACCCCTCCAAATCCCAGGATCTGTTAAGAACTAGGAAACAGCCACATTTTTCTTATTCTTTCATACTACACTACACTCTTAGTTTAGGACTGTTTATGGTACTGTTCCTTGAGCTGTATTTTAAGGTTGAGCTGAGGCTTAAGGCCTTTCATGAAGAAAGTTTTGTGGCTAAGTTTGGGAAACACTAGTTCAGACATTCTAACTTGTTCACTAAAGCATTACAGTGAGTAAGGATTCTCACTCATTCTGCTTCAGGGGAGCTAGATAATAGTGGAATTCTCACACTTGTTTCTTTCAGTAAACCTGTTAATACCTTTCATACCCAGGGAACATTAATCAGCACCAGAAGGAACACTAGCATTAAGAGAAATAATTTAGGAATTGCTAGCTCAGGTAATAGGATTTCATTAGTTTCCTTGTTGGGTCTCTGGGCTGCAGTATCCTTCATCTCAAAAATCACATTCCGTGTGAATGGGAACCAGGACTCTAGGAATTCCACATGCTAAAGGGAGAAAGTACATCACCTCAAGGAAGCCTATAAAGTGCTATATAATTTGACCTCAGGCTGCCTTTTCTAAGACTTTAACTGCCAATGCTCCTCTGCAGTCTTTCAAAGCCAACTAGGGAGTGTTCCCTGCCTGTGGGCACGTGCCAGGGTGAGTCACTAGGGTCAGAGTGCCAACCCCTACACCAAGGTTCAGTTTAAATACCACCATCTCCTTGAAATCTCCTTTACCTCTTCAACTGTGCATCTCTCTCTAGACTCCAGAGACTGCTTATATCACTGCTTACTCCACTGACCGCTTATATGACTAACTGCACAAGCACTCAAATACAACTTACTGAGAAGGCACTGTGCTAGTTATGACCGCTTATATGACTAACTGCACAAGCACTCAAATACAATTTACTGAGAAGGCACTGTGCTAGTTCCTTAAGTGACAGGAACCCTGTCCCCCCAATCTAGCGAGTTAAAGGTAAAGAATGGAAGCTACGTCAGGAACATGTAATAATGACATTAATATAGAATGTATTTTTGTATGTGGCAGTTACTAAGAAAGATGCTAGTCATTATCTCATTTAAAATGTAACAATACTTTGTGATAGAGATCATAAAACAGAGAAGGAAGAGGAAACAGAGATCAAGAATTTATTCAAGGTTATATAGCTGGGGCTTGTGCTTTGATTCAAGAGCCCAGTCCTCCTTATCACGCCATTATAAATTGCCTTCTTACAATTATGTCATGATTATGGTATGAAGCAAATTACAAATTAGCAAAGAAAGGAGGTTCAACCTTAGTTATTGTTGGTATTGGTGGAGGCATGCAAACCTGAGGTAAAAGATGACATTTGTAATACACTGGAAGAATGGCTGGTAGTTCAATAGCTGGAGATGAGGAAGAGAGAGAATTCCAAGCTAAGCAAAGAGAATGAGTTAAAAGTAAATGTGGGTAGAGAAGTATGATGTAAATAGTAGCAAGTATTTAGGCTACATATGAGAGAGCTGTTGTTACTCCTGCTCCCTTGTAAAAAGATCGGTGTGACTCATGGATCAGTGTTAATCTGAAAATACTGTTATTGGCCCATAAGGAGTTAAGTGTTTCTGGTCTGTGAGAGAAGTGATCAGAAAACTCTATGGCAATTTGACAGAGTATTTTTATTAACTGTTAATATAGTGATAACTTTAAAATAGGACTTATTTTATATCTTTAAAATTTTATTTCCCTAGTAATTAATTCTTATTGCATTTTACAAAAGTACTGGTCCATGGAGAATTGGAAATTCATGGAGAACAATAAACTGATCCTTAACCACTTTTATCTGGGAATGTAAAATTAGACCAGAAATTGCGTGAGCACAAGAAATTTATCTGGTACTTCTTGATTTAACACCATGTACTCTGCTTGTAACAGGGGCCCAATCAATGAAGAGGGATCCATTGAAGATGACATCTAAGCAGCAGTGTTCACATATGTGTAAACCACCATTTACATTTGGATCTGACTTCAGGTAATTGTTTTGCTGTGCCTTTTTTTTTTTTTTTTTTGAGACTAGGTGGTGTCTCGCTATTTTTGCTGGTGGAACTGCAGACTCATGGTGCCCGGAGTTACCACAGACTCAAGCAATCCCCAGCCTCAGCTTCCCAGGTAGCTGGGATTACAGGCACGCACCACCACACCGAGCTATTTTTTCTGGGGGGACTAAGTCTTGCTACTTGCCCCTGGTGGGACTCAAACTGCAATCCCTGACCCCAGCTGTGGCTTCATAGGCAGCCACTTACAGGTATGCACCACCATGCCTGGCCTATTTTGCTGTGCTTTTATATTATCACCTCTCACTTTAAATCCTAAGGACTGATATTAGAATATGGGCAACCCAAAAAATAGGCTATCTTAAGTGTCAAAATATTATAAAGAAATTACTTTTTCAGATTACCTTGAAGTTAAACAAAATGCATTTCCTTTTTTTTTAACCTAAAGAAAAAATATCCTTAGGTACTTGGATAATGCTGAATGCTCATTAACTGTGGTTCTGTGAGCCTACCTCCAGAAAACATTATAGGTTTTTCAAGGTTTTTTCTCAATGCACATCTTTGTTCTTATATTCAGGAACTGGGAACTTAAAGTCCTTAGAGCCATAGCCGCCAATGTAATCGAGGAGTGGAACATTGGATATCATTTCATTCAAAGAGAGGAAATAACTTTACTTTTTTTGAACTAACAAATATACTAGTAAGGAAAAACAAACAAAAACAATGGGAGTGAGACCCTACCTGGTCGCACCTAGAAGTTCTAAATACTAAAAATTTTGGTTTATTAGTATTAGGTCACTCTCAACCACATTTGCTTCCCTGAAAGAACCATATAATTTTGCACTTGAAGGCAAGGCCTGCCAAGTGAAACAACTACAGACTTGACATAGCTAGGTACGATAATAAAAAATTTCATCTTTATAGAACTTGCCTTTTGAAATTAATTTTGGCTCACTGTTCTTATTTCCACTGTTTTCATATCAATGATGATATAACATACTATGGGACTTATTTTTACTACACATATTCTATATTTAGGTTAAGAATTATAGAACTATTAACCATAGTAACTCATTTACCCCTGAAACATTTTTATATATTAATAAACATCAGTAGCATTATAGGAAGTATTTGGGAAGAATTTTTATAGTTTCGAGGAAATGTGATTTGTCTTTAAGGAACTGGTATTCCTTTGCATGTGAAATAAAAACTTATCAATTACCGATTTCTAAACTTAAGAGTAATAAAACTCCCAAAACAAACAAATAATAGCTTTGTCTGATTTTTCAGGATTGCAAGAGGCAATTAGATACTGCCATATCTT
The DNA here is from genome assembly GCA_004024945.1 of Uropsilus gracilis. Classification (NCBI taxonomy): domain Eukaryota; kingdom Metazoa; phylum Chordata; class Mammalia; order Eulipotyphla; family Talpidae; genus Uropsilus; species Uropsilus gracilis. The sequence continues at coordinate 19,101 of PVHY01006088.1, forward strand.
ACTCAAAGTTGATTTCGCCAAAGCATGCCTCAAGCTCACATTCTTCTAGACTACTTGCTCTCTTTTCTTCTCCCTAAGTAAATGAAATAAACAACCCTAAAAGTAGTTAGAAATGAAGTATCTCCCTACTTTTAGTGACCTCTACAAAGGCGTTTTCACATGTTGCCTTAGTTGAACTATGAAAATACGTATGTAAGAATATATTCATTAGGGAAATTCACTTTAATAAGTTGGTATATTCTTAGTTAAAAAGAATATACATTATTTTCACAATGTGATGATATAAGCAATATGACTAGAATATGAGTGAAAAATGATAAAACCCCTAATTTTAATGGAATCAGATAAATACTAATTACTGAACTAAGTTGTGGCACAGCTGTTGTTAACTCAGTTTTATAAGTATCAGGCATTCATAGCATGTAACATGAAACTATAGTAAAAATGTCAGTTTGTATATTTTGTCTTAAACCTCAATTTCCAGATGAAAAATTTGATGAAATAAGCCAGCACAGATTTGAAACTGACAATAGTTTTGTAAAGTGTCATAATTGTCAGGTATTGCTAGTCTTTAAAACATTTACCTTATTTGCTTACACAATTTTACTCATTCAGAACAGAGTTTTTAAGTGGCAAACAACTGAATACAGACCATTAAAGTTTCCTGTTCCTTTTGTAGTTCACTGTCTTGTTAAAAGCAGTAGATGTATTCTTGTCACAGAAACAGAGGAAGTGTAATGTAGTTAGATGAAATTCTGTTTAAAATGTGTTTTTATTTTCCTTTTTTCCCCCTGTTGTTGTTGGTGGTGGTGATATATGGGTCTTATGTATCCTGGTACATAATGAAAAAGGTCACTATATCTAGTATCCTATAGGTTGCTAGGTAGAGTTGGAAAGAGGGCACTGCAGAGTAGGTTAAGGAATCCAGAGACAAATGACAAAACAGTGGAGGCCTAAGAGAGGAAGAAAGATTACTGGACCAAAGAACCTTATTGGTGGTGACATTTAAGGCTTGGCATAACCCTATGCCGGATTTGGCAAGGCTGAACTCATTTTGATTAGAAAAACAATGGTCATTTTAAGAGAGAAAAAAAATGGAAAATGAGTATTTTTAAAGGAACTTTTATATCAAAATATATCCCATAAGACAGATATGTATGAAATTCACTGGTAAACAAAAAACCAAAACCAAAAACAAACAAAAAATCCTAACTCTGCAGATCAGGAAATCAATTTCATAAAATTTTACAAAAATCATATCCATGGTTTGAAGTTTCTTCTGAGTTCTTGTTTATAGGAAGAGATACTAAATATCATAGGATAATGAAAATATTTACTTACCCCTTTGTAAAAGTAACTACAACAAGGCCCCTGTCATTTAATAGGAACAGTCTAAGAACTAAATTCTTCACCACATTGTGAATTTAAGTAGATACAGTAAAACAAGGCAAATCAGATTCATGTCTTATGAAATATCAACCTGACCTTAAACATGTAGGCTTATTACAGGGCACATAACTTTACAATCTTAGTAGCATCATGTCCCAAGTGGACAGTCTGCTATGTCAAGTGCCCAGTGAACAATATATACCCCAGCATGTTCTTCAGTGGAGTTTTCCAGACTTGAATCAAGGTATATTTCAAAAACTAAAAATCTCTTCATATTTATCAAAGCAAAATATGAGATAAAAGTACTATAATAATAAGAAAGTCTAAAACAAAATAAATTAGAATACTTTGTACTTCATTAATAATAGCTGAACCGATTAGTCTTCAACATTTTCTATTTAAGACAATCTGCTTAAATATTCTAATTAGAAAAATATCTTTCAAAGTAAGTCAGATTCTTCAAATTATTGTAACCATTCCACAGTCTGATTTATAGTATAATTAAAGGAGTTACAATCTTCAAGTACCTTTATATGGGTTTTATCCTGATGAGACAACCCTATTTATAAGTTTGTCCCAGATGACACAAGATCATCTTCTTGATCAGTATTTACAATATACAGAATGGCAAACAGTTTCAGTAAAAATATAATGATTAGAGGTGAGGATTTTTCTTTGACAATGACTACCATTAAAATATTTTACATATCCTGGTTAGGTCTAGAAATGGTTGTTAAGAGCTTATTCTGCAAGTGGGCAGTGAACCAAGTTCGCATCAATGCATACTTTTTCATTATAAAGATGTAACTATGAGAGTTTAAGAAAACCGAAACCTAAGAATTTGGTGATTATCACCAGAAAATTAGCCTGTATCGGGTCCAAAAACTCATTTGTTTGATGGTTTAACTCAAAAGTTGACATGTAATCCAGTAACTACATTAAGACATGTACGATAATGCAACTACAACTACAAGTGGGAAAACTGATGTCAGAAATGACAGGAGTAGCATAATACATATTTGAAAAAAGAAGTGAAAAGGAGTATGTTGTGACAACAGATTTGTGAGAATATCTTACTAGGTTAGAATTTGAGGTGAAGTATGGCTTAATACAGTAGCTCCAAAAGAAGGTTAAAAAAAATACGTAGGGATGGACATAAAAAATGTAAAGATCACAGCAAAGGAAAACAAGTAAATGAAAACAACATTATGAGAAACAGTGAAGAATCAGTGAAGTAAAATCTGAAACATCAGGCCAGTTCTCCCACAGCATGCCCCAAGCATGAGAACTTAGCAGATGTGTCCCCAGGCAGGTCCAGCGCGGTACTACCTAGTGTGCGTAAGAACTCTCCTGCTGGCTGCAAGTCTCAGCTAGCAGGTGCCTACTGTCCTCCCCTCTGTGCTTGCTTTCAGCAAATTCATATGCTGAGCTGACTGAACCCTTATCTTCTTCCATCTGGAAGGACAGAAAAGCAGTAAGTCTCATATTACAGAATAATACTCTTTAGTGTATACAAGTTTAGAATAAAAACAGCAAGTTGGGGTCTACAATCTGTGAGACGAAAATGTCACAAAAGAGAGCTAACAGCAGCTTCGTAAAGGGCACATAACAAAGCACACAAAATAAAGCCATGATTTTCCGGTGCACAAAATTAAGTTAAAACCATTTTTCCTTTTAAAAAAGTTCACTTTCTTCTATTCAACAAATTCCTTGCCACCAAGATTTAGGGTTCTTACTTGGAGAAGTATGTCCCATTCCACACCTCTCAAACTCCCTTCTCAAACTTTTCTAACTGAAATTCAGTAGAACAGAGGGTTTTCCTATGGGTTTTCAAGTATCAGACTTCTGGGTAAGGAGGACTTCACTTGATTTAACAAAATTAAAGTCTTAAATTTGAAATCTTAGTATTAACTAGTTTCTATAAATTTCTATTGGTTTTCTGTATTTGTATTAGATAGCATATAGAAAAGTTTAAAAAGTGTCCAGTAGCCTTGCTAATTTTAACCTTTCAAGTATCCTCAATGACTAAAAAGCAAATATTTCCTCATTTCATGTATCCTCTCAGCCTTCAGACTGAAAGTCTAAATACACATATTAAAAAAAAAAAGTAGTAGGATTCTTCAATTTTAGAGTACAGTTTATATAAAGGTAGCTTATGAGTATAGCTTTACTTATAAAACAGGGGAGGCGAAAGTACTCAAGTTTTCTTTTTCCAAAGTGAAATTGTTAATAATTTTGTGTTAATAGTTCTTAAGAAATACCAAATTGATCGAAAGATTTGAAAGTTCTTAAAGGTATCTGGTATGTGTAACTTTCCTCTGTCACAAAAGTAAACAAATTACCATGGTTGCCTTCAGGAATACTCTTCAATGCAATCAAAAACCAAGATACAGTCAAAATTCACAGGATGTTAACAGCAGACAAGAATGTAGGCACTTGTACGTTCGTAGTTGCAAGCAAAATGCGTGTCCAAAACTCGCTCACTGCTCAATGAAGTTAAGTGCTAATTTTGTATGGCCTTTAATTGCATGTATTCTTTCTTTTTTTTTTTTTTTTCTTCTGATGCTGACAGTGAGCAAATGAATTACAATATATAAAACAGTCATTTAAAAAGTAGAGAACTGAGTGGTTCAGAGAAGTTAACTGACGTGGTAAGGACCATAGGGCACAAAGGGTGCCATTAGCATTCAGCTCCATTGCCTCCTCAAAGCCTCTTCTCCCTTTGTTATATTATATTGCAAGACTGGCAGGTGACCTGCAGCAAAGGCTACCTATGTTCTTTTATAGATGAACGCCAAGTTTGTTATTTTTTACATTTATCACAGATCACTTTAATTTATAATCTCCTTTCCTTATTGCTTTTTATTTATTTATTGCTCAAAAAATATTACCTGACTTAAGCTACCATGTAAGAAAATATGATTTCATAAAAATAAGATTTTCACAATGTCAAAGTTATCTTCACCTGACAGGAGTTTGCTAGAATATTATTTTAAAATGAAAATATTATTTTAAAAAAATGAGCTTTCCTATTATCTTAGATATTCAAAAATTTGATATATATCCACTATTTTCAGAAAGGCATATGTGGTAACCGTTGATATATGTACTGGGTACTCAACCCAAAGTAAAAATAAATCTTCACGTTTGTTTCTGAATTAAACATGAAATTAACTACCACTTAGACACCCATTTATATATTCAGCTACAATCATTATAGCTTTATGATTCAAAGTAGAGTATATTAAAATTCTTGGTGCAATAATAATAAAATCAAAAGATTTGGTAAAACTTTAGAACAGTTCAAAATTATGAACTCATAGGTTTGTTATTACCTATTGGTCATTTAATCTGCTTTTTCAAAACCATTCATTTAATCAAGTGGACACAGATTAGAAACTTTGACAATAAAAGAATTAAAAAAATACAAATGATTAGGAATAATTTGCCCTGATAGGGCAAAAAGTGCCACAATCAAAACAAATTATTTTAGCTATATAATTTTTTCCCCTTCAAACTAGATTGGAAATAATAGTTTTGGTATCTTAATATTAGATGTTCCAGGATTTAAACTTTCATTTTCTTCCAGCAAAAGTCATTTCTAGATTACTGCTTATTTTTTTGTAAAAAACTGACAGAATGAATCTATATATGGAGATAAAGGATATATCTAAGAGATACACAATAAAATTGTGTAATTTTAGATGCGCTAAACGGCAGTAAGGATATGAAATGCTTCAGCAGCCATTACAGTGTACAAAGACAAATATGCACATGTATTTATAACACAGAGTAAGGCAAGATAAAAAAAATAGGGTAACACTCACTTTCAAGTAACTGCCACTTAAAACTTTAAATTTTATGATGACTTTCTGTAGCTTAAATTATTCAACATGCAGGAACATTCTTAAACATGAATAATATGACAAGCAAAAGCATTAGAATTATGCTAGAAAAAGTAGTTAAGATATAAAACACAACAAGGTACAGATCTCTGTCCTGTTATGTTAAATTTTCATCTGAATTTTCTTCTAGAAGAAGAAATGCATATATTTTTTAGATTTTAACATACATATTAATAAAGGTCAAATCAGAGACAGAGCTGTGCCCCACTCTTAATTCATGCATCTGCCCATCTTTTGAATAGTTTAATTGACCTTTAGCATGCAGGAGAGTAATGAGGTTCTACTCCTCCTACTCTACCTAAGTTTGCTCAGCTGATTCCTTGCCCTCGACAATGGCTGCAGTGCGATGAACTCGTCACTTAAAGCAACTGTGTTGGAGTACATCTATAAGTGGACAGAAAAGGGATGGGACATACAACAAGTCAGTGAGTGAGCGGTATTCATCACCTAAGAGACAGACAGAGGACAAGCTTTGCAAAGACTTCTTTTCCTACACAAGTAGGAAATACCATACATGGTACACATACATGACTGACATTTGTAGGGCTGTTGACCTTGCCATCAAAAGAATTTATTCTTCACTCTTAATATCACATTGTTATTCTGGAGATAAAGCTCTGAATGCTCATAACTCTTCTTTTGATAAGATTTTTCTTGCTACTTTTGGTAAGCTGACAACTTTCTAAATATGTCTTCATCATTTGAAATCAGAGGTGGCAGTGTAAAGCTGAAATAATAAAGATTATTGCCTGTAGCAAGGGAATAATATCACACATGGGATTTGAATGACCAAATTCTATTTCTGGAACAAAAAACCAAAAAAAAAAAAAAAAACCTCAACAGATGACCAGGCCTAGAAGATCTCTGAGTAGAAGGAAAGATTTTCTCTTCAAATTAGATACAACAAAACAGCTGGTCAAGTCATTTAAGAATGAATTTAGTGGGGAAAAACAGGTTCTTTCACTCAAATATGACTATTTAATCTACACTTGATTCTTAATCAATTTTAATGTATGGTGAAAAAATCAAAATATGCATAAAGTATTTTTAACTTTTTTTTGTTTAAGGGTACATATTAAAGGGATGAATATTTTCTATGTAATTCTTTAAAAAGAAGTTGCAGAAAATGTAACAATAATAGCATCACCTTTTATTATCATTAAGAAATAACTATGAAAGTACATTATAAATTTGTGAATCCTATGCACAATGCACAATTTCAAGGGATAAATGTAAATATTTATTTTTATGAAGAGTTGTTATTAAAGTGATATCATTTATGTATTTTGGTGAATTATAACTTTAAATATATAGACCAAAAGTGGGAGACAGAAATGTGTTCTCAATAAAGGTTTAGAAAAAGTTAACAGATAATATATTAAAAATAATACTGTTCTATAAATATCTCTGAAAATCACAATGACATAAAACTTTTTGAATATGCATTTAAATATTACAGAAATTTGTCCAAACTGACATAGATATGCAGAGTGACCAGATTATACACATTTCTTCAGTTCATTTATAGATCGGTATCATAGAGCAATATCCCTATCATCCTTATATTTTATTAAGGACTTATTACACTACATAAATAATACATATTTATTATTGTCTATTATGGTAAAGACTTACGGAAGTGAAGTGATTAAGACCATGCATTTTATACATGGTTAAAATGGTTTTTATTAAATTTGTTAGGTTCCAGAGGCTAATGCTGCTTCAATGGTGTTGACACATATCTTGATTAATAAAGTAAATCAAAGAAATGTTTTTATGCTCTGTTGAAATTAAAATCAATGTGCTGTTTAGGAAGCCTAACTCAAATTACAAAATATTAGGGAGGAGGTATTCTTTTGTAGTGTGATCATTAAATTACCTTTCTAAAATTTAAGTAAAATTTGGCATGTTTCAAACTTGCAGAAAAAAACCTCAATCAAAGCAGAACTAAAGGATTGATAAATCTAAAGTTTACTAGGGCAAAAGAACTTAAAAATGTCCTATTTAGAGTACATACCCAAAGGTCTATTATTATAGTTACCAGGAAATTTAAGATAGAATTCTAACTCATATACAAGTGACATACATAAAACAGGCGCATTCAACTAATAGCTATCATTTGCTGGGCATCATATATGTTTGAACATTATTTAATTCACATTACAAAGGTAATGATATTTCTATCAACATTTATAGGTAGAATTTTCTACTATAATTAGAAACAGAGCTACCAAGTAATAAAACTAGGTTTTGAAGTGAAAACTACCAGGCCCTATAGATCATATTCTTAAACATTATATAACACACTGGTAATATTTTCTAGAGTTTAGTAGCAATTAATAAATATTTAGTGAGAAAATATGCCTTATAAAAATCTATTCTGCAAAAATTACTTGGTTAAAGTACTTCAAATTCTTTTGTTGAAAATAGTAACTTGAAAAAGTATTACTGAATTTAAATGATTCAAAAAAATGGCTATTCATCACTGTGCACATATAACTATCTGATAGAATGTTGTGATGATATATAAAACATTTACTATTATTATTGGGATATAACTATGATTTAATATGTAAAACCCTGGAGTACTATTAATAACACAACATAATATTTTAAAAATGTGTTTTATCAGGGGTCATGAAATTTATAGAAATAATAAAGATCTTTAAAAAGGTCCATTTAATATCTACACTGCAAAGTACTTGGTACAAGAATAGATAATTTTCTATTTCTTATATAAGCAAATTATAATGATAGCAATTCATTGTTAAAGACTTCTAATTTAAAAGTTATCATATAAAACAAGTGATTACCTGTGCCTTTTCAGTATTTGTAGGATAGAGCTGTCGTTCAAATACTTTCTTCACAATATCAAGAAACAGACATGTAACAACCATGAGGATCATAGCAAACCAAGCTGAACCACTTGACAGGAGCTTAATAAATACAAAGTACATATTTTGGGAGCCCAAAAATGGCCTGTCAAGAAAGAACAGGGTTTAATAAAACCACAAACTGATGAAAGTCTCTTAAATCAGGATATCTCATAAACTATTGAAGGTTACACTTTTAAGAATACTCTAGGAAAATGTTCAAAGTTTAAAACCAGTATAATTTAATATTCAAATAATCAGTGAAACAAGACAGATTAAAAAGTCCAATTACTTTCAATGAAAACTATAGTTTTCATTATTTGGAAATGGCAAGTTAATTAAATAAATGGCGATGTCCTAGTGATACGACATCAAAAGAATTATGTAGTAATATACACTTGAGAGATCAACAAAGCAAAAAACAAGTATGTTATAAAATCAAAATAAATATTAGTTGAGTTAATACAACCCAAATACAATATAGTTACTCACCAAAGAATTCCTCCATAAAACAAAGAAAATACAAAATAGAATATAATAGATCCCCAGGTAACAAGATGATTGATCCAGGTCCAAAACCGAGTTTCCAAAGCCATCTGAAAAACATAAATTAAAATATCACCACAAACAAACAAAAAAATAAATGTTTAACCCGTCAGACAAAATTGAATGTATTAATTTCCAGTGACTAAGATTTCTACGTCAGAAAATAAATAATAATAAATGGGTCCGAGAATCAATCTGAGTAATTTCATGTTTATGGTATTTTTCTACTATGAAGGAGCATCTCTGAAATCTCATGAGTATTTTATTAACTCTAGGACTCAAAACTATTTGTTTTTTACATTTCACAGAGAAATAAAACTTCAGAGATTAGGATTGTGGGGTGAACCTTTATCAAAATAAAATATTGATGTATATAATAATGCAATTGTATAATAATATGTAATAATTTAATAAAATAGGTTGAGATTTTCCAAAATTAACCTAAGAAGGGATTTTATGAGAAATTAAAATGAATTATTAAATAGCAACCAATGGAATTATTCATACTTGAAAACGGGAAAGGAAAAAGTTTAACATAAAGTAAATGAATTACATATTATACAGGTATAAGATATGTTCAAACTTCTAAATTCTGTATCATACCTTTACATTGACTGTTATAACCATGACTGTAAAGACCAACGTGCCAAATGTCCAGTTTCCAAACATCTTTACAGAAAGAATAAATTATGATGTATTAAATGTTAAATCAGATGTAAAGCAATCAGTAATTTCATTCCTAACTAAAAATAACTTGCTAGGCCAGTTACATATGAAATATATGACTACATTAATGAAGTTAAAGCAATATGAAAAAGAAACACAAGAAAGCATTTTTATCTTTTGTTATTAGGTACAATGATCCTTGAGTAGTACCAGCAGACTTGAAAACTCAAGGATAGGTTTAAAAACTGTATGGCGCAAAAAGGTGTGAGTGATTGCTTGTACCTTTTCACATAGTGAAAATAATAAAACCCTACTCAATCACAATTATTTTCTGAAACCACTTCAACCACACCACAGCAGATCACTTTGACACTGTCTATCTGGATCCCATCATCTATCAGTGCTTTACAATATTTGTCTCATGAATAAATAAAAACAAATTTTAAAATGAACCACAGAGAGACATTTGAACTACACAACCTTTTATTAAAAGAAATCTATATCTCTGTGACTTGCTAGAATTAGATTGTATGTGCTCTTGAAAGAGCTTGGTAATTAAGTAGTTAAATTGTTTAAACTGAAATAAATAAGTAAAATAAAAAGTAAAATTTAAATAATTAGTTTGAATTGAAATTCTGCCTTCTTTGTGAAATACAGATACTATTTTTTGCGTGTTTCTAGTTTGAATACAGAGCTCCTACCATTTGATGGTTAGGTTTATTAAACAGCAGATATGTATATCAACAAAGAGAAATTAAGTAAGGACAAGAAATAAGCAGAGATATGAATGGTTAAATGTCAAAGAATAGTAGCAAACATTACAAAAAAAAAAAAAAAAACACACACACACACACACAAAAGGGAAAAACTACAAAAAGGCTTGCTTTTCTGTTCTTCTCAAAACTATAACCTGAAATTTCATCTCTGTGGTCTAACTTATGTTGCTATCACCTTCTAGTTAACTAACCTGACAAATGACTCAAAATTAAAAGACTTGGTAGTGGGCTCAAGAATTCTTTTCTTTAATTCTTTCTTTGCCCTCTAGTCTTTAATATGGTGGAATAATGGACCATATATATTTTAGAATAAGGGTCTGAGAATGCCAACTTTTCTAGTAGAAAAGTTCTAATTGGAATTATAATACTACAACAGTTTTTTTTTTCTCCAAATCCTAAAATTTTTAAATTCAATGTTTTTTTGAACTGGGTATAATTTCATAATGAGAAAAAAAATAAAGGCAGACATTTTTTTTTAGGTTGCTATATACTTCAGTGAAACAAAAATAAAACATATTTTCAAAGTCCTTACTTGACCAGGATATCCTTTGAAGTGAATGAACAGGAATCAGTGCTTAAGTTCCTGAGTTAACAAAATATTCTTTTTTCTCCTTACTCTCTTTTTTTTTTTTTTGAAGCATTAAGTGAAATAATCAGAGAAGCAGAATGCTATTGAATGCTGGGATGGGAATGCTTCCTCTGTAAGTACTCTCCTATTATTTTCCTTCCTATATCATCTTAGTTTTAAACCACTCTCACCATATGACATTCATCCCCTTTCTTCTTCCTTCATTAATGTTTTTACTTTGCTAATATATTCTACCTTGGAGGTCTTTGCCATTGCATTTGATGGAAATCTGCTTTAACTGGAGATAAACTCTTTTAAACTGACTTGTTCCTCTCACATTTTCATGTCACCTTTTCTCATCTATAATCTTAAGTGGCAGTCTACTTTAAAAAAAAATAATTTTAAATAACACCTTCTCTGAAAAATTCCTCCCTGAGAATTCAGAAAGAGAATGACAGGTATTTCTAAAAATATGAATGGATAACACTATTAGAGTGATTGTGTCCCAAGATGATATGATTTTGCTCTGTAGACATCAACAGAGGAGGAGATAAATTTTCCTTTAAAAAAATGTCATTTATTTTTATTACCTGATTTACACTATATATAACATTTTTAAAAATTTGTGCTCAAATTGCAATGATGTGATATATTAAAACAATTATTTCATGGGTAACCAAAAGCATACAAACAAAAAAGTATAATGGTAATTGCCAAAAGCTGGGAAGAGGAGACTATGCTGAGTTAAAAAAAAAAAGGGGGGGGGGAATATGGAGTAAAAGTTTTAGTTTTGCATTGTCAAAATGGTCACCCTCCCGAAAGCAATATACTGATTCAACACAATCACAATAAGAATATCAATGACGCCAGGCATGGTGGTGCATGCTGTAAGCGGCAGCCTAGGAAGCCATAGCCGGGGCCAGGGATCGTGGTTCGAGTCCTGCCAGGGGCACATAGTGTGACCTAGTTCCAAAAAAATATAGCTGGGCGTGGTGGCACATGTCTGTAATCCCAGCTACCTGGGAAGCTGCGGCTGAGGATTGCTTGAGTCCATGGTACCCTGGGCAACGTGAGCCTGTGGTTCCACAGGCAAAAATAGCGAGACCTAGTCTCAAAAACAAAACAAAACAAAACAAAAACAAACAAAAAACCCAATATCAGTGGCATATTTCAAAGAACTGGAGCAAACACTACCAAATTCATATTGAATCACAAAGCCTCGACTAGCAAAAGCAAGCTTGACAAATAAAGAAAAGGGAGGTATCATGCCTCAAGCTAAATCATAAAGTCACAACTATTAGAACAGCCTGATCTGGAACAAAAACACACACAGAGAGACCAAATGGAATAGAGCAATGGAATAGAACTCAGAGCCCAGTAGTAACTCCACATATAATGTGAACAGTTAATTTGTGACAAAGAGCAAAAAAAACATACACAGAAACAAGGATAGCCCTTTTGGATGGCTCTGGCCCTTGGAGAGGAACTCCAGCACAACTCCAGGCACAACTCCCTGCCAAGACCTAGGGTCTTGGGTCCAGGGATCTCAGTCTGGGGGAGCCAGCCTCTGCCTCCACATGGGCTGGGAGTAGGGGCTGGGCACGTCTGCTGGGGCACTGGCAGGGAGGCCTCTGGTCTACTCCAACCTCAATCAGACCTGAGCTAGGAATGGAAAAACCAGTCTCTCCAGCTGCTGAAAAAATGGAGAGGAAAGGAAGAAAGAACAGCCCTGGATACACTCAGCACCTGGGTAGGACAAACAGCATGTTCAGAACCACTGAGACAAGAACATGAGACCAGTGATTGTGGTGACCTGTTGCAGATTTCTACCTGCACCGTCTCTGTGGCCGGGGAACCAAACCCTTGGTTCAGTTTTGTGCAATGTGAGTGAGGCTCCCTCCTTTACAATCAACGGGGGAAGAAAGTAACAGAGATGTGGCTGTGGCCCCATGGCTAACACAGAGAGAAGGGGAGCTGGACCAACCACCTGGGGAAGTGTCCCCAGGGAAGCAGGGAATGCCTCCACTGCCAGTGGTTAGGAGTTGGGCTCTCAAACCAAGACATCACAACTACACAGCACACAAGCAACACCATGTGGCAGACACCAGAAAGGATCACAGAGAACTGTACCACGCATCTGCCCTACAAAAAGTTCCTGAGGTGCTTGGTCTGACTACCTGCCTCACTCCTGGAAGATTCGAGCAGCCTGGTCTGCTGCTGTACAGGAGTGCAAGTCATTACCCAGGAAAAAGGGACATTGTTTCAGAGAAAGAAAAGATCAGTGGATCAAACATGGACCAGTGACTTGCAGTGTGAGGAGGTGGAGTGACCGGAGAGGGAAAGGGGGAAAGGAGGAGTAGGGTGGGGGGATAGGGGTACAATATGGAGATACCTAAGGAGAATGGCAACCATACAAATGTGAACAATATTGTATGAAAATTACAAAATAAAAATTTAAATTAAAAAACAAGGATAGTCTCTAACAAATGATGCTGGGAAAACTATATGCAAAAAATGAAACTAGACCACAATCTCACACTATACACAAAAATCAACTCAATACAGATGCAAGAGAGAAATGTACAAAGCACTAGTTGGTCATCATTAAGTGTTTCTGAACTAGATACAATTTTACATTCTCCAAATTGTAAATACGGTATCTCTATGCCTCCAAATATATTTTGCCATATTCAAGTATTGTCAATGGAAAAGGGAAACTTAAGGTGACAAGCATTTTCAGTCTATCATTTCTAAATCACTGCTACTAACGCATCTACCTAAGCCTTGAAAGATAGGCTATGTTCTGCCAAGAGCCTCCCAACAAGAACGCTTCAATTAGGAAGAACGCTTCAATTAGGACTAAGTAACAACATACTGTCTGGGACTCTGCCACTTTCACATTTTAGAGAAGTGGTCTTCTAAACAGTAACTTACAATAGCCTCAGAATTGCTAGTGTGAGCTGATAGAGCACTTTGTAAGCACACTAGAAAAATAATACTGCAATTAAAAAGCAAAAACAAAACCATTCTAAGCCCTCATTTCTCATCTGAAAAATGAAGGTCATAATATCTTCTATTGGGAATGTTGTGAGGACCAAGGGAGAAAAGACATATAAAGCATGTAACATAGTAACAACAAACAAATAGTAGCTATTATTAAAACACAATCATTAAGTAAACAACATGCAGGGGCATAAATATATCCTGTGTGAATTATTTTCTGAGTAGCAAAACTGCCCAGTAACCTGAGTTTCATATTAAGGTTACATTAATAACCTTTCTGTTTTATTTTTATTTGGATGAAACTTTATTCAGTAAAAAAAGTCTAAAAACATTTTTATAACTACATTTGAATTTAAATGTGCAAAATTTACAATTAAAGTTGATTTTTATTTTATTTTTTATGACAAAGTTATCAAAAACCAAACTAAATCAATTTAAAGAAACCTCTGAAAACACTATTTATTTTACCTGACCATTTCCAAGCAGAGATGTATCTTTTCCTATCAGAAAATAGGATCCATAAAAAAAGATAAAGGCATGACTGAAACCCAGGAGAGTCCAATAAAGAAATGTTTTAATGCTTAACTGACGGTTTTTACTAATATCTCTGTAAATTAAAGAGAAAAAGGAATATATTTGGATTTATATTTATTATACAACTGTTAAATAATAATTACAATTTGATAATCAAAAAATAAAATGGCCTTTTAATTTAAAACTGCTTGAGATTATTAGCAGGAAACATAAACCTGAGTTTACAAACCACGGCGCTCATTAAGATCATACATCTGCATCAAAGCTTACAGTTTATATATATGAATACATTTTTTCATTTGACAAAGAAATATAATATAGGTATAATACTTCAGTTTAATCATACAAAGCTAGCTGATTTATCTGTATTATAACCTGTAACAAACATTCAATCACTGTGCCATGTTTATCTCTTTTTAGCAAAGTCAACAGTGAGGCTCCTCACTGATTTCAAATTCATCAATAGCTATCATGGGAAGAATAGTATGTAACAATCTTGGGTCAAGCCCATATTCAGGGAAATCAAGTTACTGTCATTTGTGGATAGTTAAATAACCTTTTAAGAGTGGTGGTCACACTAATATGAAAACTATACTCAGTTTCTGAGGAACAGTTCCTTACCTGTGATTACTTGGTTGGGAAACAGAAATAACTTAGGAGATCTGGGGAAGGAACTAATATCCTCAACACTGTATTTCACATTGATTAATACTCATAATTTTGATAATGCCAGACCATGAACTAACTTGTAAGGCATTCTAGAGACAAACAATATGGAATAACTTCTTTTGTGCACATGAAATGAAGCATTATTGATTTATAACACCAAGTGCAAAATCACTCAATCCTTTCCTAGAATGAAAATGTTCATTGCTAGAAAGAGTGGAAAAATTGTTTAAAGTCTCTCCTTGGTGTTAATTATAAGCCAAACAACTACATTCCTTAGTAGAGTACAAGCCATCACATCTCTACCTAGTGTATTTGCTTATGTTTAAGGTACTTTTAAAAGGTGATAAGTATATAATATACCACTTACAATCAGAAATACTATGAACATTTAATACTGGAAAACACTTACCGATAGAGGGTGGGTTTGTTCTGTAATACATGAGGATCTATATGCTGTTCCAGTAGACTATATATCAGAATAGGTAGAGAAGTAAAACAAATATTGTATAAAGTCAGGTACACGCTGTCATAAAGCGTCTGGAAAGAGAATCAGTAGGGATTTTGAGATTCAGAACTGTATCACTACTATATTTATGCATTTAATTACAAAGAAGCATATTGAAAACAACCATAAAAATTCTATAGTATTTTCAATTTACAACAAAATTCATTTTAATAATTTATATTTGTTTCTTATGTAGATATAAATATACAGCATTCCTAGATTTATTCTATGGGGGAACTGGAATATTTGTCATGTCAAATGACACTGGCATTATAACAAATTTCCCTTGCATTTCAAGATTCTCTACAATTTATTCTTACACAATATAATCTTACATAGTTCTCCTACATTTATCCTAGGTTTCTTACTATTCTTCATGATACAAAAATATTTTTACTATTATGGTTTTATCTTCTCATCTAAGTCCTATATGTCTTTGAATGCATGACCCAAGAATAGCTTAAATGCTTAAAGACAGCTTCCTTTTCTTAAAGTCGTAAGTGTTACTGTTGGTACTAATGTCACTTTGCCTATACTTCTTATTTTGTTTGTACTAATATTACCTCTAAAATTATACTAAAAACCTTCTGAAAACCTGATCAAACATATTAGGACTCTTTGTTATAGGCTCTTACCACATTCTTTATTTCACTCAAGTAAGCAAACATTGTTACTGGATTTAGGGGTATAGATTATAAGGAGCAGAAACAGTTCTAGCAATAGAAATAACTCATGAAAAACCAAAAATATTCAAGCTCTTGTTATTTCAATTAATTAGGACAAATATCTTTGGCAAGTTACTAAATCTTTGTGGACTTCAAATTCCTTGTCTACAAAATAAGACAGAGATGGTCGGGAATGAAATTTGTGACATGTGTACAAGCAGAGGCCTAATACATGCTCACTACAGCTACTGCTAACAAATGATGTTTTTCCCCCCTCTGTCTATAGCTTCAGAACCCTTTTCAATGTCGCACCATCAGTGGCCTTTATCAATTATCTAATGTTAGCTCCTGAGATGAAATCTTTAAGTTATCCCTAAACTCAATAACTAAAGTTCCTTCTATTCTAATAAGACTGAGTAAAAAAAAAAAATAATAATAATAACGATGCAGTCTACTTACAGTTATTTGGCCTAGATTTTATAAAAAAATATTATAGGTAAGCTGAAAAAAGTTAGCATAATTCTATCAGAAGCTGCTATGTTCCAATTTTTAAAAAACATCGAGTTTAATATATTTTGGTATTAACACTCACTTCAAATTGAAAATCAGAATAAATATGACCATTCTACTGATTATATTAATTAGAAAGATCTGTCTTGTGACAATGCAAGATTAGGAAAAACGGAAAAAGACCTATCGAGTGTTTGCCAAAATGAAACAATTCTAAAGAGGTAAGACAAGATTGTATTTACTTACTTGTTGAGAAAACAAACAGTAGAACTGATATAAAAATTGGGGTGTGATAAAACACACATTCTGAAAAATAAAGTTAAATGGAATTAATTAAATACTTGGAAGAATAATTCCTAAAAATGATTGTTAAAAAATCCAAAACACAATCTCAATTTGACATGGTTAAGGATTTGCCCATGTGAATTTATCCCATTTTATTAAAAATATCTTTAAGTATTTTAAACAATAATGCATATGTCAGAATTAAAAAAACCCTTGACTGCTATCATTGCCATGCAACACCACAACTTTGAAAATATAATCTTCCAACCATTATCAATACATGTAATATATGGCACAATAAGTAAGATTTACTTAAACTTTAGG
Organism: Uropsilus gracilis; assembly: GCA_004024945.1. Classification (NCBI taxonomy): domain Eukaryota; kingdom Metazoa; phylum Chordata; class Mammalia; order Eulipotyphla; family Talpidae; genus Uropsilus; species Uropsilus gracilis. The sequence continues at coordinate 36,319 of PVHY01006088.1, forward strand.
TCTGAAAACAGCTTTAAAATGGAAAAACATTTAATAAATGGAATCATTAAAAAAAATCTTTCCATTTCCATACAGTTATATCACAGAAAAAGCTAGGTAAAAAATTGCCAATAGCAACATGCACCCTACTTATATTCCTTCATTGCCTTCCAGCTATTACTTAATTGTAGGAATAGATGCAATATGGGATGCAGTGGTATATTAAATGTCTTGAAAACAGGGCTTCTTCACATTGGTTCCACAGACCCTCAACTTCTACAAAATGGCCTCTTTGTCCAATTCTTCTGCTTTCCTGTGCCAACAGCATATGTGGTCAACCTCTTATATAATCTTCAAGTGGCCCAAAAGGGTCAAGAGATAGAATGGTATTCCACCTATTGTTCTTATAATCTTATGCATTTCATTTTATATATCTGAAATACCTAAACTAAGTAGTTTATACATCTCACTAGACTACCAAATTGTCACTTATGATTAAAATTATTATCTTGGAGTTAAATTAAAGTTTATTACTGGTTTAAGACAAAAGTGACATCAAAGAAATCAAAATGTGCTCTAATTTGCATAATTCTGAGTTAGCCCCATTATTATTTTGCTTTTTCCCCCTTTGTTACTGGGGTCAAGTCCAGAAACTTAAAAATTTCACAACAAAGAAACTTTATCATTAAAATGAAATATCCCATCAAACAGGAGACTATATTTGTACATCACACATCTGGCAACTAATATCTAAGATCAACAAATAACTCATACAACTCAACAAAAAGAAGACAACCAGATTAAAAAAAAAAAAAAAAAACGGGCAAAAGAGCTAAATAGGTGGTATACTACGGATCCTTTGGTGAGGAGGGGACCTATATGTCTAAAACATCAAACACAAACAGTATAAACCAATGTCACCTCAATAAAAAATGAAAAAAGTGGCTGAGAAAAATGAAAAAAATGTTCATCATCACATATCATCAAGGAAATACAAACAAAATGCCAATGAGATACTGCCTCACACCAGCAAGAATGATCCATATCAAAAAGACTAGAAATAGTAAATGTTGGTAAGGAATGATGTGGAGAAAAAGGAACCTTTGTATACTGCTGGTTTAAATGTAGACTGGTCCAGCTTCTATTGAAAACAATACGGACATTTCTTTAAACATTACAAGTAGATCTACCATAAGATATATCAACTTTACTCTTAGGTATCCACTGGTAATATACAAAAACAATTTGTAGGGACATATGTATTCTTACGTTCACTGTAGCACTAAAGGCAATAACTAGGTTATAGAAACAACCTAAATGCCCAAGGACAGATGCGTGGATTAAGTTATGATATATATGTATATGTATACACATATACACAATGGAACACTGCTAAGCTACAAAGAGAGGACAACACAAGAGGAACTGGAGAGGATTGTGTTAAGTGAAACAGGTTAGAAGCAGAAAGACAAAACATCAAATGATTTTGCACATATGTGAAATAGAGAGAACAAAACAGAGAAACAGACAAAACTAAAAAAAAAAAAAAGTCCTAGAAACAAGACTGTAGAAACATTATTTTTTACACTGTTGTAGTTTCCATATTTCTCTATCAGAGGGGAAGGGTGGTATATGGGAAATAAAGGGGGAGGGGTTCAGTGGCATGTGGTAGAGAACAATGGGTGCTTTGGGGATGTGTGTGTGGTAACATCTTAAGAAGTATGAGTCATATACAGTGTTTATAAACCAAAGTTAACTCAGTAAGAAAAATACAATGTAAAAAATACTAATTTTAAGCACAAGTTTTAATGTGTTTTGACAAATTATACACCCATATAACCACAAGTTAGAGAATTTCTACAACAAAAAAAGTTATTTCATATCCCTTTCCATTGAATTCTATCACCTTCACCCTTGCTACAAGGCAACCAGTGATTTACTACTAGTACACATTTAGATCTATGAGCAAGAAAAAAATCAGTCTGTTTTATAATTTATAACTTGTTATTTTTACATGTAGGAACAATTTTCTAGAATCATTTGTATGACAATAGCATTCCTTAATATTGAAACCTGAAATTACAATGTCAGCAATTAATTACTAATATCTCCATGTATATAGATTTTGATATATAATGCACACCTGAAACTTATGTTATACCACAATGTTTCAATAAAAAATTAAGAAATATATTTTTGAAGCATATAAAAATTGAAATGTTTTTTAAAAAGCTAAAAAGTGAACTCACCTTGTAAAAAAAATACTGTACAAGGGTAGATATTCTAATATAATAAAAATGACCATGAACAAAAAGCAATTTGGAGAGAAATTTAAACCTAGCTATTGCATAGTCACTGTTTCTCGCAGCTTGTCTTCCTTCTTTACCCATGATTCCTGTAAAAAGTGGGACAAAAAAGCAAATGACCTGATAACTAAGTGATTTTCATAATATATTTGTAAATAATATATTAATAATCTCTAGCAGTGGAACCTAGAGTTAGGACTACTGTATATCCTAACATACAGCAGAGAAAACTCAGTAAAGATTATTTTAACTTAAATAATTAATATAAAGCTACAACATGTACCGGGCATATAACATCAATTTGCAAAGAACTAAAATATCACAAATGAAAAACAATATAAAAATAATACTTAAGTTCAGGGTCTAGTAAGGTCATCAATTTTTACATAAATAAGCATAAAGCATGAGTTATAAATTTCTAATGCAGAGAATGCTCTAAAACTGTTTTCATTTCTCTACTTCCAGTGACCATAAAATATTCAAATAGAGTTATATGAAATTGGGAATAAGCACATTCAGCTCTTTTAAGCATTCATGTATAAGTCAAGTAAAATGTACTTTTTAAAAGAAAAGTATATGACATCATGGGAAATCAAAACATAATTTTACTTGATAAGTGAATCTTTTATTTTAGGAGAAGTAATGCTTTAAGTTTCTGTTTTTAAATTTATAATGCTTGTTTTATTACTGTTTTTCACACTGCTGTAGTCTCCTTTTCCTCCTGTCACCATATTCCCTCTGACCATATCTTCAATTTTCCTTTGATTTTTAAAGGAGTTATGTGCCAATAAATTTTGTTTTTTCAAAATAGAGGAAGCTTTGAAAAGTGTTTTAAATTTTTTTATTTATGTTATTAAAGAATTGAAATGTTTCAAAATTTATAATGATAACAACATCTAATGAAAATCTCTATTTTTGGTCTATAACCTCTCAGAATTCTATCTTCTGTGTATTTTGTGTGTACTTAATACATACAAAATAAATATAAAAATGAAAATTTTTAAATAATCTGCTTGTCAATATACTATGGATAGTGTTTATAATGTGTACACCTTTGTCAAAAAATTTATATTATTAAAAGAAATTCCTGGATGTACAACTGCTAAGCACACATTAAAATATTACATATTACTATTTAGGGTGTACCAATTCATATTTCCACTAACACATTTTAAAAGCATTTGCTTTATCTTTGCCAGCTCTAGTTTCATTAATCTTGATTCTGTCAATCTGATATACAATTACTTGCATTCCTTTGATGAGAGATGAGACTGTAAATTTTTTATGCATTTAGTATACATTATAAATTTCTCCTTTTGTGGCAACTGACAGCTCATATCCTTCTAATATTGTCTTACTCTGTTTAATTTGTATTAGGTGTTAAGATTTAGTCATCCATTTTGCAAATATTCTAGTCTGTTTTTAAGATTTGTTTCTAGGGAGTATTCTGCTCGTTCCCTGCTTTTTGTATTTAAAATATCTTTCTATTCCTGAAATTACAGTATAGCCATTAAAATTTTGTTTATTACTTTTTATGTTTTTAAAAAATTACTTAAATCATAATCCCTCTGAAAACTGAATGGGACTGAACTTTTTCCCCCCCTTAAATAGCTAACCAGTAATACCAGTATTTTATATATAATAATGTTTCTCTACATCTCCTTTGTTCTATATGAAATTTCCATGTTTGACTCTATTCTATTTACTGGACTGGATTAACAGTAACATTATCTGTTCCTGTTATCATTCTATAGTTTGTTAACACACAAGAACCAAACTTTTAAATACTCTAGAGTCTTTAATGCTTTAAATTTAATTTAATTTAAATTTAATGCACAGAGCGTTGTCATGAAATTGTTATGGAGATTTATAGAACACAACAGCATATAAAGTAGAAAGAAAATTAGGTTGTCAAATGAAGAGCTGATGATCCCAAAGAGAAAGGAGTTCATTTGAGATATGCATTGGAACTAACAGATTCAACAGCTAACTTATCACAGAACATTATAAAAGCAACACCAGAACAGGAACTACCTAACTCTGTTAAACAAATACCAAAATTTTATCCTTCAGTAAAATTTCATACTTTTCTCCTTTACTTCTATATTTGTATAATAAAATTATTGGGGATGATAGGTCAGATATGGATTAAACAGGAAGTGATGGATAATTTAAATGCAGCTTTAAAAAGAGTGTTCTGAATTGCATTTTTAGACAAAAACATACTGTAATAAATTAAATCTTAAAAATTAAGTGAAATTTATACCTTATATTTCTGTTCTAGTTTGATATAATTTCCTGCCTGTAAAACTGTCCTTGAACCTTGAAATGAGTTGCAGAATCTTTAAACTGACAAAACAAAAATTTAAAACCATGAGAGCACCATATATATGCCACATATTCAGAGTTTAAGAATGATAAAATATTGTGGAAAAGTACTTAAGTGGTACAAAATGGTATATGTAAGCAAATTACTTTATTATGAAGAACTGGCAAATAAATTAATTAATAATGTATTTCCTAAAAGAATTTGAAAAGAAAATATTCTAAATAATGACTTTAATTATAATAGATCTCTAAAGGTATATTATAATAGACCTCTAAATATACAGTGTCATCTTTTTTTTTGTGACTAGGTCTCGCTATGTTGCCTGGGGTCATCCTGATCTGCGGACTCAAGTGATTCCTATCCTCAGCCTCCCAGGTAGCTGGGTTTACAGATGCCCACCACCACACCCAGCTGTTTGAGAGACTAGGTCTTGCTATGTTGCCTGGGGTAGTCTTGAACTCCTGGACTCAGTGATTCCTATCCTCAGCCTCCCAGATAGCTGGGATTACAGGTGCGTGCCACCACACCGGCTCTACAATGACATAATTCTGTAGTGAACTGCATTTAGTTTTCACTCACATATTTAATATTGCACTTGAGGCTACAAAATGAAAATTCAAAATCAGCAAACAATTATACCAACTTTCAAAGTTCAGAAAAATAAAAGGAAATCACCTATGCCAACATGTGCTTCTTGTATCATGCTCACATCATTAGCACCATCACCAACAGCCAATGTTATAGGTTTCTCAGGTGAGATTTTTATCAGTCTTATGACCTGAAAGATATACAACTAATAGTTCATGATGAAATTTCAACTATTATATTTATATAAAATCACTTCTCTGAAATAACTATTGTAGTAACAGTAATGAAAAAGGTTAATTTTAGTTTAGATAATGAATGGGCTGAGATCATTTTGTGGGGGATTATTAGAAATGTCTTTCAGAAATGGTATAGCAAAACAGAGTATAATCTTTGGATTTTATTGTGGGAGGCAGAATCTTAAGTGCAGCTTAAATTTATAAAAAGGTTAATTGTGCTAAAAGAAAAACAACTATACTGAACTGAACTCTGTCAAGCAAACATTTTCTTTCTCAAGAAATTATTCTTTCCACTTACTGAAATGGGGAAAGAGTATTTTATTTTTTCTTGTAATATAATTAAAAAATTTTAAAAAGAAATTATATCCAACAAAATCAAAATATAAGTTTCTTTGGAATTCTCAAGCTTTCTTTTATAAGAAACCTAGTCATCAGTTCTGTTCAGCCTCTATTTCAAAATCTAAAGACTGGTGTATATTAACTATAACACTATAAATATGATAACAAAGTTCCTGATACCAAATTATGAAGTGCCTAATTTTTCATATCTGCATGTGGGACATCATATAAAAAGTATTTCAAAGGATATCTGTGAGGGATACAATTTAAGATCTCAAATAATAAATACTGAATTACAAAAAAATACTTGTATAGGCTTTGCATAGTAGCTGAATTTAAAGATTTCCTGTACAATTCACAAATTTTCAGTTTTTTACCAAAGTTCTATTTATTACTTAATAACTATTTTTAATAAAACGATGACTTTCATGAGAATACAAGAATAAGTAGAAATTAACAAATCCACCAGAAAGTTGCAATAGAATTAAATTTTTACAAGGTTCATTAAGTGAAACAATAGGCTCACAGTTCAAATTTATGTCTCAGCAAAATCACAAAACCATTATCCATCACTGACTTTCCAGATCATTACCAAAAGCAGAAACTTTAATATTTACTCGGAAAATCCCAAAGGTAAAAAGTATGCTTAAACTTCACAGTATGAAAAATGACTGACTCTTAGTAAGATTCATATATTGCATACTAGCAAATGGAAGTAAATACAGTATTATCTTTAAAGAATAGTTTGAGATCTAAATGTTTATGGAACTTTTTATAATAACCACGCACCTTTGCTTTCTGCAGTGGTGCCATACGACAGCACAATACAGCTGAGCAATTTCTGCAAACTTCCATGAACAGTTTTTCATGCTCCCTGAGTGCAAGAGATAGGCTAGTACCATCCACCACCAATCCATGCTGAATTACATGATCCTCTGTAATTCTGAAAGGAAACAATTACATACTCTGAGAATATTCTCCCATAATGTACAATAGTTGAATAAAAATAAAAAACATCACATATTTAGCAAATTCTCTTAAATAAGATAAAAAATGTTCAGGAAAATTCATGACCTTCATTAACCATATATGTAAGGAAGAATGAAAGGAATGAAGCAAGCATTCCCATAGCTACCCCTTGTAGTGAACTGCAATGCCAGCTATTACAATGGTAGAATATAGACTTGTGAGTAGGCATATACTATCTGAATAATACTCAAAGTACTCAATAATACTCAAATAGTACTGAATAATACTCAAAAGTTTGATTACTGGTAGCTGGACAAAGTATTTGTTCCCAGGAAGAGATAAGGAGCTTGCCTCAATATGTCAAGCTAATAAGCACACTTTTCTGTTCAACCATTTCTTCTTGCTCCCCCTTCAGTGATACGACTTTCTCAATGAAAGAAGCAGTTGCACAGATTTACATTCGGGTCTAAGTTCCTTTATTGAAAGAAACAACATCCTTAATTTACTTAACTTCTATATTCACCTCAAGGAAAATAGTATACAGTTTACCACTGGGTTCACAGTGCAGCAGGGATTGCTAGTGAAATATAGCTCTTCATCTGAATTTTTTTCCCCCGCCTTATAAATACTGATGTGTAACACTTGTTAAGTTCAAGGTGTGTAGCATACATATATCAAAATTATTACTACATTAACACCTCATCCTTTTATATAATTACCAACATTTTGGTAGTAATAACACTGAAGATCTATTCTCTTAACAATCTTCAAATATATAATGTAGTACTGTTATTTATGGTTACCATGCTACACATTAGCGCCTCCAAACAAGCTGTAGTTTGTATCCTTAACCAACATCTTCTTAACTGCTTCTTAACTTCCATAACTGCTTAAAAATGTAATCACCCCATACCCCAGAGTCCGGCAACCACTGTTCTACCCTATTTCTGAGTCAGTATTTTTAGTTTCCACACTTACTTGTCCTCTGATTTATTTAACTTAGCATAAAGCCTTCTAGATTCATCCATGTTGTTGTAAAAGGCAAAATTTCCTTATTTTATATGGATGAATAACATGAGTTTGTATCACCTTTTTTTTTTAAATCCATCAAACAATAAAGAACATTTAGTTCACATTTTGAATTATTGTAAATAATGCTGTACATGGGTGCAGACAATTTTTAGACAGTGATTCCATTTCCTTCAGTTGTCTACCCAGAAGTAGAACTGTTGTACTATTTGGTGCACTTCTTTTCAAAAATTTTGTGAGAAACTTCCACACTGTTTCCCATATTGGCAATGATTTCTAATTTTAAATGAGAAGTGAAATGACTATTAAATGAACAATAAGCTATAAAAATTAAACATATTAACAGATTTTAGCCTTGTTATATAAAAAAATTTTGTATGTCAAAGCATAGTGTTATATTGGAACCAGTAATTGGTAAGCAATTTGCTTTTTTTATAACTACTTAAAAATGTAATTTTTCTTTTTATTAATTCTCCAATATCTGAATGCTTTTCTTTCCAGCTGCTCTGATTTTGCTTATCAGCCTATGCTATCTTCAGTGTCTTTAGTCTTAAGCATTGTCTGACCAAGACTTAGAAGAAGATGCAGCAGTCAAGAATGGGAGAGTCATGATCAGTTTTCCTTGGGAAGCTTACCATGAAGTCACACTAAATTAGACTGTCCTCTGGAGGGGCTTCAGAAATTAGTATATCACCGCACAACTCATGGAATAATATTTATAAAGCATGGGAAAGCAGAGTTCCGGCACGTAGTAGGAAGTATCTGCCATCTCCACAGCCTTGTGTCCATACTGCCCATATCTTCTCTCCCACCCTATTCTACAGTCATACTTAAGTATGACCAACATCTTGATAACCCTCTCTCTCAGCTTTGGGAATTTGTTGTTTTTGCTTCTTAGTGTTATTCTCTGATCAGTTAACATTTCATCACTTAGGAGGCAAATGGTCACCAGTTCTTCCATAGGGCTCTGCATCTAGGCTCATCTCTCTTCTGTGATCAGAAGCTTTTTGTTTTGTTTCATCAATTACCATTTAGTTGTCAAAGAGCTATGCTAATATACTTGTTTGTGAGTTCTATGACAATATATTTACTTCTGCTTATCCTATAAACTATAACTATTCTGAGAATAAACAATGTAACTCATAGGACATTACAAATACCAAATAGGAGAAAATCAAAACACATTTGTGAGAGAATGGATAAAGTTTTAAAAGGTAGGTAATTCTTTGTTCCACCCAAGATTTTCAGCATAAACAATTCTTGAAAGTTAGTAAATAAAAATCCTATTCATTTATATGGCTATCTTAAAAAATATAATGCACCAAAAAGACAGTATCTGATCACTTATAATTAGTTTATTATGAAAAATTATACTGTATTAAATGGGTTTGCTAAGTAAATCTTCTATAAAATAAAGTTTTTGGGGAAAAAAAGAATGCATATAGAGTATAAATACTAACAAAATTATCTTTGGATAGTAATAGATTAATTTCCCTTGATCACCCAAAACATACTAGGGGTTGGCAAATGTTTTCTGTAAACAGTCAAAAGTATTTAAATTTTAGGTTTTGTGGATTAAGAGGCTAAACTGATGATAAAAGTACTTAGAAAAGAGGAAATAAATGCTGATAAAATTTTTATTAAATAAAAAAATGATGATTCTTTTAATTACACAAGTCTACTAATGAAAAGAATAAAAATCCTTTTTGGGGGGTAAACAGCATTATATTTAAAAGTTAATGCTCCCTATTATCAATCAAAATCAACTGCAAATATCCACTTATTAATGTTGATCCGAATTGGTATTTTGTATTTAAATACAGTATTTGGAACTACCTGCAGATGAGAATTCATTTTTTAATGTGTATATTCAAACAGAAAGCATATTACAGTGTCGCTCAACAATAACACAGTGCCTTGTCTTTTCATTTGACAAGCGACACTCCACGATGGTTTAAAAGTGTGATAATGAAAGTGCATTTTTGCCTAGAAATAAAACCACATAGACAACTCCCTCACACCAACTGCAAAAACCCAAAATGGATAAAAGACTTTGAGGTTAAGACCCAAAACCATAAAATACATAGAGAATAATATGGGCAAAACATTCAAAGACCTGCACTTCAGAAACCCATTTCAGGACACATCCATAGATGCTAAAAAATGAAGGAAAACATAAACAGCTAGGACTATATCAAATTAAAAAGCTTCTTTCCGGCAAAAGAGACAATACACAAAACAAAAAGAAACCCAACCGAACGGGAAAACATTTTTGCCCTCCATACAAGCAATAATGGTCTGATAACAAAGATTTACAAAGAACTCATACAACTTAGCAAAAGTAAAGCAAAAAGTCTAATCAAAAAATGAGGAGAACGAAAAAGACTCTTCTCCAAAAAGGAAATACAAATGGCCAAGAGGCATAAGAAAGAAGGCTCAACATCACTAATAATCAGGCCGGGCACGGAGGCTCATGCCTGTAAGCTTCAGCCTATGAAGCGGCCGGGGCTAGGGATCACGGTTCGAGTCCCACCTGGGGCCTGTAGCGAGACCCAGTTCCAAAAAAAATAGCTGGGCGTGGTGGCGAGCGCCTGTAATCCCAGCTACCTGGGAAGCTGAGGCTGGGGATTGCTCGAGTCTGTGTTATCTCGGGCAACGAGAGAATGCGGTTCCACGGGCAAAAATAACGAGACCTAGTCTCCAAAAAAACAAAAAATAACAACAACAACAAAAAAAAATCACTAATAATCAGGGAAATGCAAATCGAAACCACACAGAGATACCACCTTACACCAGTAAGAATGACCCATCTCAAAAAAACAAACAAATAAACAAAAAACAAGCAACAAGTGCTGGCGTGGATGTGGAGAGAAAGGAATACTTTTACACTGCTGGTGGGAATGCTAACTGTTTCAGTCAGTATGGAACTCTGTGTGGAGAACGCTCAAACTACTGAAAATAAAACTACCATTTAATGCAGCAATCCCACTTCTGGGAATCTATCCAAAGGATACAAAAACACTAATTCAAAAGGACACCTGTACTCAGATGTTTACTGCAGCACTATTTACAAAGGCCAGGATATGGAAACAAGCCAAATGCCCCAAAACAGACGAATGGATAAGAAAGTTGTGGTATATGTACACAATGGAATATTATTCATCACTCAAAGAAGAGAAATGTCATTTGCAGCAACATAAATGGAGCTAGAAGGAATCCTATTAGCAGAAATAAGCCAGAAAAAAAAATATTGGATGGTCTCATTTATATGAGGAATATAGGAAAATAAATAAATGGACAAGAAAAAGTTAATACTAACTGCCAGCAGAATAGCAGCATAGAGTAAGAGAGGGGGAGAGGGCATAATCGGGGGAGGGATGGGCACAAGAGATAAAAATGATGATTCATAGATGACATTCAAAGATGGGAGAACCTCGGGGTACACACGATGTTAAAATCTATCTATATATATATATATATATATATAAAATTTAAAAAATAAAAAAATTTAAAAATCTAATGTATCTATAATACTAAAATTTAAAAATATAAAATAAACGAATAAATTAAAAAAAATTAACTGTACAAAACAATAAAGATAAGCCCATGATCTACACTGTGTAGAACCTGATAAAGACTTGCAAGAGAATGAAGGACCTGAGAAAGAGTGCAGACAGCTGATACCAACAGATGGTCCAGAATCAGGCCCTGATAAGAACCTATAAAAATTCAAGAGCCACAGAGGCAAGCAGAGCAGTTTGTGAGAATGACTTGGGTACAACCCCAGACAGGGGATAGCTTGCTATGTTTGGACTTCATCCTGTTCTCCAGCCACAAGCCTCTCCATCACCAAGACCTACTGCGTGACCATTCATCTATTATGACCCTTGAACTACTAAGGACTTCCACAGCTGAGTGAGGCTGCATCAGCAGTGTACCCAACTAAGACAACAGCTTCAGCCAGGTTTGGGAACTCTGGGTTGGTTTTCACCTTAAAGCATAATAAAATCCTCTATGAGACCCCCCCCAAAAAAAAGTGCATTTTTTTTCTTGATTGGACATGCCGGGTAAACACGATAATAAAATGTCATATAGCAATAAACTCAAAACACTATCAAGCTTTAACTATCACTGTGATTTGTAGTATATTTACCGGAAGTGAGTAGATATAAATGCTTCATAAATTCTATCACAATTACTCATGTCTGTTAGCATAGTGCAGAAGCATTCCATGATAATATGTAAATGAACAAATGTGACTGTATTCTCCTAAAACTTTATTTACAAACAGTGAAATTTTAATCTCATATAACTTTCACATCATAAAGTATTCTTTGAATTCTTTTTCATCCAACATAAATATAAAAATTTCGTGCTTATGGACTAAAAAAACAGGTGGTTGATGAAGTGGCTCACAGGCCACAGTTTGAAGACCCCTTAGAGTTACATGATTCAGACAACTAATTTCTTACCTTCTGGCAAGCTGTCTCAATTGTTCAGCACATTCACTATCTGATTTTTGGTTTATAAGTTCAAGTATGTTCATGGTTCTGTGAAAATGTCCACACGATAAACTCACACTAACAGCGGTCTCATGTTTATCTCCAGTAAGTACCCATACTTTAATACCAGCCATCCTCAATGCTTCAATAGTTTCTCTAACTTTATCTTGTAGTCTGAAAATAAAATTGTATTAGATAAGTTGTTTTGATTACATATCAAGTATAAATCATAGTAAAAATCAGATATAATTTGAACACTATTGTACGAATGTTACAATATAAATATACGCAACTGAAATGTTTTACCACTAGGAAAGAAATAGGAATAGCTAAACTGGTGATCACTGGTTTAACATTAAAATCTATGACTTTCTATTTTTGGAGTGTATCTTCAAAGTTGGTTTTTATAGAAGCAAACAGTCTATGGTGCTTATAAACTCTTATTAGGAATCTTAAATTTCAAAAGGGAAGATTTTCAAGTATTTTTGGGGAAGAAATTCTCTCATATGACTAGTTCAAAATTGTGGACAATAGGGGCTGCATAAACTTAAGTACACCTCAGAAATCTTGTGAGGACAGTTAAAAGTAAATGAAAACCTAGATCAAAGAAATGGCAAGCACTCTTAAATCTAGGGGGCAGATAAAAAAAACAAAAAGACATAATTCATGGAATTCAATTTAATTCAGAAACTGAAACATCCACTGAGATAGAGGACAAAGACAAAGTAAACCCAAAGGAATTCACAGGTTAAAAGAGAACACCTTTATACAAATAATAATATATTGTTATAGGACAACAATAAAACTACCTACAAAACATTGAGACTTCACAAAGAGAATTTTCAATCCTGCTAGGGAGTAAGGAAAGGTCATATTGGAGTGTGGATAATGTGAGCTTTATTTAATGAACAGATATTCTCAAAAGATATGGGAAGAATGATCAAGGCAGAAAGCAAGCTTGCCAAAGAACAAAAGCAAAGATAAGAGCATTTTTAATGAAAATTGTTCAGAGGAAAACTACAGAGAGTTTGGTACTAGTGAACTGTAAAGTGGAAAGGGGCTGTGGTGAGAGGTACAGTAAAAAGTTAAGCATATGGCACAGTGAGGAGCATTCTAAAAAACTCAAGTCTAAAGGCAAATATATAAACCCCTGGTTTCTTTTATCTCTTTTAGCTATCTGGTTAGAAAGAAAAATTGTACAGACTGACTGGAAAAAAATCAAGACTTACTCTCTTTTGATTTTAAATATATTAAGCTTTAAGATATTAATAAACAGGGTTTATGTCACATATTAGGAACACTTGGCTAGAAACAGTCTTACAAGGAAAAATGATAAGGTCTATAACCTGACACTTACCTGTCTTCTACGGCTGTAGCTCCAAGTAATATCAGGTCTTTCTCTATGAACTGGAAGACATTTGCCAATTTCTCTTCCCGCTGCTGTAAGGCAGTCCTGGCTTCAAATAAGCGTCTATCAATTTCTTCATACTCTTTGGAGGTAAATTGTCTATAGGCCATACATAGAGTTCTTAATCCTTTCTAAAACAAAAATTAAAAGACAAAAATCACTAGTGGGAAACCAAGAAGTCACTGAAGATCCCATTACCACAACTCAGCTACAAATAATAGAGTGTAATCTAAATGGCCCTTAGAGCCACAAGTGCCCTGACTAAAGTGCAGATCTATATTTTAGGTTAAATCAACTTTTTAACCAAAGAACATGAAGTCCACACAGAAGCAACAGAACTACACTACTTCATAAACATCTACAACTTTTATCACTGTACAAATGAAACCCAGAATCTTTCACATGCATGTGAAAGATACACATATGTACATAAAATCACAGAAATTCATACTCACCAAAGCAAATTCATCTACATGAACTCTGGTTTTTTCTATTTCTCCACCTATACAATTAGGGAGTATTGATGATTCAGCTCCTTTAGCAAATAAAAACTTCTCACCTAAAAGGGAAAATGAGCTATCAAGTTCTTGATATTCGATAAATAAAAATTCATGGAAGTTTAGATTGGTTACCTGAAGGTGCCTGAACAATTACACTCATTCTCCTACGATCTGAATCAAATTCCAGAATATGAAGCAGTTTGTATCTAAGGATAAAAAATAAAATGAAAACTTAATTTTTCAAGTTAATATAAGTGACTATTTGGAAAGGATTACTGCAAGAAGATAAAATCACTAATTTCTACAAGCAAGAAAATAATTACATCTCTAAGATGATGGATTTTGAGTTATAAGTAAGAACAAATATAGATGTAGGAAGAATTGTCATTTATTGAGTGCTTATCAAATGCCATACATTTTGATTACTTTGTCATTTTACACCCATGTAAACAAAAGAAGTCTTATTTTACAAGACTATCAAACTCAGTAAGATTAAATATTTTGAAGTTACTAAATGACTGAAATCAAATAAGTTTATAGGAGGCAAAAAAAAGCACTACAATCCAGATATGCCCAGATCCACGTGCTGTTCACTAAAATGTGATTATCAACCACCTCTTTTTACCCATAGACACCAGTGAAATAAAACACACTGACATTGATAACAGAAGTTCATACAGCAGTGATTTTGAACCTGGGACAACGTATGTGTACTCATGGGAGAACATATGCCTCTCTAGGGAGTTACGATGAACTTACGGATGAACTTATACAACAGTTTACATATGAAATGCTTTGCACTTCTCAGAAACAGTGAATCAAATGATTTACAAGAAAAAATGTGCTAGAGAGACTCTGCCATGAAAGTAGCCAAAGAATGGTCTAAACTAAATCTAATCTGAAAAATCACACCTAGAATGAGATTATCATTGGAATTGATAAAACCATGAACACAACAAAAATAGACTAATTTATTAAACAGTGAAAGTAGACAAAAATGTTCCTTAATGTTTGGAAGATAGAATCAGAGGAAATACAAGTTTCAGTAGGTAGATATTTATGGATCTCATTAGCCCAGTGATGCAAAAGTAAAATAAAATAAACATATAAAAGAAGATAATATCACAGCAGGGTCCCTGCTTTGTCCCTAGGAGAAGAAATTTTAAAGAAGTACAGAGGGGCACCCACAGGATTCTGTGACTTGGGGCAAAACTGGGTATCCGGGGCCAATGCTGATAGCACCAGAAGGAATATGGAGGAAATTCTGTGCATCACAACAAAAAGTGGGGAGAGAGGTTCTTATAAACTGCAGCAGGAGCCAGTGGTGCAAAGTCGAGGTCCTGTGTTTGGCTGATGACCCTGGAGAGGGGAGAGCTTATTAATATGAAGGGACACCCTTAAATGAGAGATACATGTAGTGAAGCTGGAGTGAGAAAGGCAGGCCAGCTGCTCAGTGAAAAGAACAAAAAGCAGGATGGTACCCCTCTCTCCCACATTCTCAGGACTTGAGCTAGTCCAGCGAAGCCATGCTGAAAACATGACTGGAAGACTACACAGACACTGGTCTAGAAACACAGAAAGAGAACTATCAGTAGTACTGAAAGTGGGTAATAAAAAGGAAGGTTTTTAAACTTGAACTCAGAACACCTGCCTGCTTTTACCTAGGAAGCAAACTCAAAGCAATCAATTAGTATCTTCACTGTCCACATACTATTGGGATGCAAAAATCAGCTACCAGCTTTTTTCAGCTTTCTCCCCCTCTAAGACATAAACAAAACAAAACAAAACAAAACAAAAACAACCTTAAACTTTTATATTAGTTTGCCTCAATTTACCTTCCGATAAACTTTTTGGGGTTTTTTCACCATCCCCTGCATTTTTACTATAATTTAAAACCAGAACAAGACTCTCAGAGTGCAGACTAATTTACTTTAAAGTGATTTACTAATTACTGTGAAAAAATATTACAAAAACTCTTGATTACTTCAACATTGTCCAAAACCTTTTTCAACACTGTCCAAAAGTCTTTTCCCCAAACTGTCCAAAAACCCTGTCTCTCAGTTTTGATCATCTCACCAACGTCCAGTCAGTCAGAGTTCATTTTTACATGTTTAAAGACAACTTTTTTTGACGTGCTTTAACTCCTCCATGCTGTTTTTTTCTTGTCTTTTTCCAGGTAGTAGAAAAAAGCTCCATAGTACTGGAACCAACAAAGTTCATTTTTTTTTAGGCCTGGATTGTGCACAGCGTCTCCCACTACAAGTCAAACTCAGCAAGACAAACTCCAACATGGAGTTTAAATTTCCAAACTCCTTAGTTTTCTTTTAACACACATGCTACTAGTCTGGGCCAGCCAAAGGCTGCAAGGCCCCAGGCCTTGGCCACATGGCCAAGCTCACATGACTCACAGCTATATCTTCCAAAGTCCCTGACCAAAATTGATAGGGTGTGCCCCCCCCCTCCTGTTTAAGATTGCAGATTTCAAGGACAGGTATGCTAAAATGGGAGAATGACCTTAGCTGGAATTTCCCTTCAGGGGATGCAGGGGGAGAAAGAAGTGAAATGGTCAAGGTGAAACAGGTTTCCTGGAAGGCGGGAAATCAGGGTATATAAAGAGTGTGCAAACAAAGAGAGGGATTCGATTCAGGTTGGAGATTGGAATATGGAGACTGGATAGAGAGAGGTTCAGTAGAGGAGAGATGGGAATCAGCCATCTTGTAAAGATGTGAGCCATGTGAGCTTGGCCATGTGGCCACCGATGGCCTGCAACCCTTGGCTGACCCAGACTGGCAGCATGTGTGTTGAATGCAGTTAAGGAGTTTGCAGATTTGAACTCCGTGTTGGAGTTTGTTTTGCTGAGTTTGATTTGTGTATGAAAGAGGCCGTGCAAAAGTTAGGCCTGAGAAGAAAGTGAACTTTGCTGGTTCGGCATCGTGGAGTTCCTGCTACCTGAAGGTGACAAGGAGAAGACAGTGTGGAAGACAAGGAGGAGCAGTCAAAGGAACATGTCTTCAAGTGTCTGGAGATGGACTCTGTCTGGACATTGGTGAGATGATCAGGACTGAGAGTGAGGATTTTGGGGCAATCTGGGAAAGGACTTTGGACAATACTGAGAAAGGTTTTGGACAATGTTGAAGTATTCTGAGTCTTACATGTTTCTTTTGTAATTATTAGGATAATTAGAAATCACTTTGTTAGAAATAAATTAGTCTGCACCGATAGTCTTACATTGGTTTGGTATTTTGGTTGAGAAGGCTGGGGATGGTGGTAAGACCCCAACGAGTGGAAAGTTTAAACTGCGTTTTAAAGTTTTTCTTTTCTGCAGTTTTTGGAGCTGAAAGCAGAGAGCAGCTGAGTGGCCTTTGCATATCAATGTTAAAGGTAGAGTGTAAATGCTAATGAACAGTGTGTAGCCTGCTTCCTAGGGAGAGAAGCAGACCTAGGTGTGGCAGCCTGAAGATAAAGGTAAATGGCCTGCTTGTAGCCTGCTTTGGAGAGAGAAGCAGGCCTGTATGTGTTAAAGTGAAGGTAAAAAGTCCCTTCGGGTCACCCTGTTTCAAAATGGCTGAATCCTTTTGTTTGTTTTAACACCCTTTATATATTTTAATTTTTGTGTTTCAGGAACAGAAAGGTGTGTTTCAGGAACACACCTCTTGAGTTATAACATTACCTTGCATCTTTTTGAAAGGATATTTTAATCAGGGCCATTTTTAAGATTAACTTGCCCTTCTTAACATTTGCATTCCTAAAGCAAGAGACAGTGGCACCCAGAGGGAGGTGCCCTTATCATTTCAATGAGGTCCTGGGTTCAGTACCACAAATACCAGCTACACTACACACCACTTTGAACAGTGATTGGACCACTCCAGGCCCCTCCTCTACCACTTTACTTGACAGGCCTACCCATCTGATCCAGAAGCAACAGATCTGTTCTGCATGCTGGGGATGAACTTGAAAAAAAATAGTATAGCATACTTGGGAAGCTAAAAAAATAATGAAAAGCCGGGCACGGTGACTCATGCCTGTAAGCTTCAGCCTATGAAGCAGCCAGGGCTAGGGATTGAGTCCCGCCTGGGGCTCATAGTGAGACCTAGTTCCAAAAAAATAGCTGGGCTGGTGGTGCGCGCCTGTAATCCCAGCTACCTGGGAAGCTGAGGCTGGGGATTTCTTGAGTCTGTGGTACCCCAGGCAACGAGAGCCTGTGGTTCCATGGGCAAAAATAGCGAGACCTAGTCTCAAAAAATAAATACATAAATAAATAAAAATTAAATTAAAAAATAATGAAAAGTATGAAAGCAAAAAGATAACAAATGCACCCTAAGTTCTCAAGGATTACTAAACCAGAGAAAACAAATCTCTAGAAGCCAACCACTAATACACGTTAGATATTTTTTTCTCTATCAGATAGAGTTTAAAGTTATCATAATAAAGAAATTCAAAGAAATAGAAGAAAAAACAGAAATGATCAAAAACATGTAAGAAAATTCAGAAAATCAAATGGATGTCCTGAAAAATAAAATCAATGAATAGATGATTGAAATTAAAGCTTTTAAATTAAAAAATGATGGAGATGCAGGATGTTAAAGGATCAATATAGAAGATAAACTATTCTGGACAGAAATCAAATGGAAGAATGAATCCGTGAAGTTGGTAATGCATAAACAAACCAGGTTGAAGAATAAACAGAAATATGGGGGTGGAGAGGGAAAGGAGACTACTCTGAGCACTATGCAACCCCATGAAAAAAGACTACATTAATAACGGGTTTTCAAATGAGGAGAAAAAGAAAAGAAAGTAACAGAGAACTCAATTAAGAAAATAATTGGAGACAGTCAAAATATGGAGAAGAAACTAAATATACAAGTCCATGAAGCTAAAAGAACATCTTTTATGCAATGAGACCAACATCAAGACAAATACACATTGCCATGAAACTGAGGACAATTCAAGACAAAGAATACTAAAGCTAGCTAGGAGGAGGAAACAGATAACCTATAAAAGTATCCCTCAGGCTTACATCTGACTTCACTGAAGAAACATGATTAAGGAGACAATGGAATGATTTACTGAAAATATTCAAGAGACAAAAGCTGCCAGTCAAGAATATTTTATCCTGTAAGACTTTCCACTTCCCCTCACATATGGGGGAGAAATAAAGGCCTTCTCAGAAGATAAGAACACAGAAGCTGAAGAAGTTAGCAAAGACTAGACCTCCCCCTTCTAAGAAATGTTGAAAGGAGCGCTTGTATCTAAATCGAAGAGGAAAACATCCTGAAAAATAATGAACACAGAAACAGAATCAGAGAACTAAGAAAAATGAAAGTGATAAACTCTCAATATTAATAATCAATCTAAACATAAATGGACTAAACTCGTGTCAAAAAAAGCAGAGTGACTGGCTGAATCAGAAATTAAAACTCAACTTTCTAGTCTCAAGGAAATAGAACTGAACTCTAAAGACAAAGGCAGGTACAAAATAAAGGGTGGGAAAAGAATCCTACAAACAATGAGACCCAAAGAAAGGTAGGGTCAGCAAAACTTACATCAGAAAAAACCCTCCAGATAACATCCACGATAAGAGACATGAATAGACACAATGTAATGATTAAGGGAGTAATATATCAGGAACACATAATAATCATCCATATATATTCACCAAATAAAGAAATGTCAAAAATATATAAGGTAATTGTTATTAAATCTGATAACAGACATTGTCAGCAATGCAACAGTGCATGGGTACTTCAATACCCCACTTACACCAATGGACAGATCAATCTAACAGAAAATAAATAATTAGCATTAACAAAGAATTAGACCATATGGGCTTAATAAACATTTATAGGGCATGCATATCCCTAAAGTTGCATACACATTCTTTTAAAGTGTACATTGTTTGTTTCTTCCTTTTTCCTATTTAAAATTAGCAAGTTTTAGGTAAACATGCAAACTGAATCTGTATACGCTCTGCTAAATGCCAGGTCACTGACAATAGCAGAATTGCTACATGTCTGGATACCGGATAAACTGAACACACTAGAACAGATGTAAGGGGGTAATAGAAAAAGAACCCAGATGATTCCAGTTCCTCAGAGAGGCTGTGCTCTCTGCTTGCTAAGTGTTACTTCTAGTGATTAGACAATATTCAGGCTTCAACAGTAAACATTCTTTACACACTACACACAATACCTCAATAAACGGTGCTGGGAAAACTGAACAGTGACATACAAAACCTGAAATAATATAACACATAAAGAAAACAGAGGCAAAACACATCATAACATAGGCTTCAGTGATGTCTGAGGATTTGTTTCTAACATGATAAACTGAAGAGAATATAAACAAATGAGACTACTAAGTCAAACTGAAAAGGCCTACAAAGTGAAAGAAACTGTGATTACTAAAACAACCAAAAAAAAAATTACCCTACTTAATGGAGAGAACATTTGCATGTCATACATCTAACAGTGAACTGATATCTAAGATCTACGAAGACTCCTCCAACTCAACAAAATCAACAACAACAACAACAAAACAATCAAAACATGGAGAGTAGAGGCAGACAATTCTTCAAAGACATACTGATGGCTAACAGGCACATGAAAAAAATGTTCATCATCAATTCTCATCAGGGACATGCAAATTAAAACTGCAAGGAGATACTATCTCAAACCTGTGAGAAAAGTTCGTATCAAAATGACCAGAAACAAGTCTTCATAAGAAGTGGAGAGACTCTCAGGAGTGGTGTGGTGGGGTATTCCCATGGGGATCAGCAATTATACAATCATGTATTGTAAAAAATCCAAAAAAAAAAAAAAAGTGGAGAGAAAGGGATACCATACACTGCATATGGAAATGTAGACCAGTACAGTATGGAGAATTCTCAAACTACTTAGAATAAGCCTACCAATTATGCAGCAATTCCACATCTATATACTTACTTAAAGAATGTGAAAACACTAATTTGAAGGGCTATTTGCACTCCTATGTTCATTGCAGCACTATTTACAATTGCCAACTCATGGAAACAATTGAAGTGCCCAAAGACAGAGGAGTGGGTTAGGAAGAAGTGGTCTATGTTCACAATAGATTATGACTCAGTTGTAAAAAAAATTATAAATTTTTGCATTTGCAATAACATGGATGGAACTCCAGGTAGATTATGCTAAGCAAACTAAATGAGAAGAAAGACAAACATTAGAAGGCATCACTTATATATGGAATATAGAAAAACAAAGGTCAGACAAAACAAAACACTGAAACTCTTGCTGTAGAAATTAGACTAGCAGAGTAAGAGAAGAGGGAAAGCAAAGTAGTGGTGGGGGTACAGGTGTGGGAGCAACAACTATATTGAAGGACTATGACTGCCTTGGTGAATGTAGTGTGATAATACATCTGATGGTGTGATCTTATAACCCTAAATTTTATACAGTGTCCCAAACTATCATCCCCTCAATAAAAAAGCTAAACATATAAGCAAATTCAAGAACCATTAAACTGATAAAAAGATGAAAAATTCAGAACAAGATATTACTACTGTGATGAAATACATTATTATGCTGACATCACCTTAGAGTAGAAGTCAGTAAACTTTATAATTGACTAGATTATAAATCTATTTCTTCTTCTATAAGTGGCTTTTTAGGTTAAATAATGCTCTCTGTTGCATGTTTTATTATTTGTTTCAAACAACCCTTTAAAAATGTAACAGTTAGTGGTTGCTAAGAAATGGACTAAAGTTCACATTTATCCTGTGAATTGGACCATAATTCATTATTTCTCCCCTATACAAAGTACTTAGATAGAAAATAACAATGGGGGAAAATTTTACCGTTCTAGTTTTCCAAGTATTTTAATTTCCATAGCTTCTTCGGAATTGCCAACAAATACAATACCAATTCTAGGGATTAAAAGAAAAAAGACACATAAGACTTAAGGAATATTTCATAGTTCACTGTATGCTGTCATAATTCAGCTTAAAAAAAAACATTTAAAATAGAAATTTGTGATGTATTTTTAAGTATTTCTTTTAAATACTATAGTACTTTTAAGAACTTTAAAGGTCAGAGTAGGTCAAAACAATACATATAGAAGTATTTCCTACATATTAACCAGATATTTAAAAAGATCTCTTTAAATTATGACTCAATGGCAACTGACAACAAAATTAATGGGATGTTTCAAATTCTCATTTAAAATTTAAAAAGGCACATCTACATTTATATGCTTATAAATTTTGTTGACAACTTAAAATGCTAATTTCTACTATTTTCATATTTTGATTTTAAAGATAATTTTCTGAAGACTTCAAAGTCAGCTTAAACTACCTTGCAGCAGCTTCAACAAGAGCCTTTTCATCTGGTGAAGATGCATAATACTCCAAATGAGAAGGTGCAAGGTTAGACTGCCAGGGACCATCACCAATACCATCAATCTGAACATTGCTGATCTGTACAGTGTGACAGAGACTGACTGCTTTAAAGAAGAGATCATGTTCTTTAATCTGTAGAAATACAATTCATAATAAAAATATCATTATCAGTAACACAGGAAACCAGAAGTAGTATTCTAAAAATGTCAATAACTACAGTTCATAGTTTGGTAATGTAAGACCTAGAATAAGAATGGTATAAAGCTGAATTGCCTGAAAAATAGCTGATTGCTTCTGACTTCAGAGAGTAAAATACCACATTTGCCTATGACCCTTCAGTAGGTGTATATTTTCAGAAAGCACAACCAATATGCAATTAAAGGGGAAAAAGTTGTGGAAGTGAGTATTCAAAAAGTATTAAATAAATTTAAGATCTATTTCTCAGAAACATTTTCTTTACTTAGCAGTAAGGGCTTTGCTTAAATTAGTCCCATTTAAATACCCAACAATGACACACATCCTATGTCACCAATTAAACTAGATTATGACTACAAATTCTTAGTAAGAGGATATATATTTCAAATATATATTTCTTGCCTGTCACTTAAATTTTTCTCCTAGAACATACCAACAAAAATATAGCTCTTTCAGATGGATTTTTTTTTTTTTTTGAGACTAGGTCTCGCTATTTGCCCCTGGAACCGCAGGCTCACGTTGCCTGGGGTACCATAGACTCAAGCAATTCGCAGCCTCGGCTTCCCAGGTACCTGGGATTATAGGCGCGTGCCTCCATGTCCAGCTATTTTTTGGGACTAGGTCTCACTGTGTTGCCCCCGAGTGGGACTTGAACTGCAATCCTTAGCCCTAGCCGCTTCATAGGCTGAAGCTTACAGGCACGAGCCACCATGCCTGGCTCAAATGGAATTCTTATTAATTAAAAAAAATTTGCTTACCAGTTCAGTTTCATTTTCAGGACTAGTTCTAAAAGAAGAATTGTTTATAAGATGGGAAAAGTTGTTAAGATGGGATAAATCACTGAGATATAAGCTTCCATCTGAAGAGTCTGGTGTAGGTCCTTCGGATACAAGTCTACCATTGATTTCTTGGTATTTTACACCATTAATGGAACACTCCCGAAACTGCATTTCATTTTCTGTCAGTGTACCCGTTTTATCTGTAAACACATACTCAACCTAGAGACAGAAATCAAAAGAAAACAAACCTTTGTGCTTATAGTTCTATGTTAAACAAACAATAAAAACCTTTGTCCTCTGTCCCTTGAAATCAAGTTTAACACTGAGGAACTCAAGGTGAGATTCTCAAAACGGAAACATAATGTAAGTGAAAGTGCCATAGACAAAAAAACAGGGTAACACAAATATTTTAAATCTGTAGACACTGACATTTGTGGAATGTTTATGTTTAGCCACAGAGTGACTGATACTGTGATATTAATACTTCTATCTCCTGGATGTTTTTAAGTAGTGGAATTTAATAATTTCTGAGTAAAGATGAAATGGATACTTTATAATCTGGAATGTGAAAGGTGTCTGATCCAGGAGAAATATTCTAGAGCTGGAAGCAGAAATAAAAAATGACAGTAGCTCAAGAAGTCAGAGTTGGGAAGTTGTTTAAAATAAAGGATATTGAACCTATGAATAGAAAACAAATCCACTGAAAAGAAAAATTGACAGAAAAAATTTTAAATGAAGACAACTTGATAATTCTTTGGAATAATCATTATTATTAACCTTAACATTAACCTTAAAAGAAAGCAGTTTCACAGGAAGGATGCAATAGTCAAGATCATTTTCATAGACATTTGGTATTTCAACAATGATTTGGTATTTTAGCAATGATTTGAAAAACAAGTTATTTAAAAAGGAAGATAGACACTCATTGCTCCCAATATCCTCCCCACCCTCACCTCAGACTACTGGGGCTTCTGGTGGCTTATAGTTCGCTGCAGCAGGGGAAGTACATCCCTCCCCAAGAGATCATATATTTCTGGGCAGACAATACATTGATAGCACCTGGGGCAGCTGGTGGTGACCTTGGTGGTCCTAAGAAACACTAGCATCTCCCCGCATCTGGGCTTGGCAAGCAAGCATCAGGACAGCCTCACACAACTGCAACTTCCTGTGGTGCCTACCTGTGCTCCAAAACCACAGCTCCCTGGCACTGCTAAGAAAAGCTGCTGAGATTAGAACAAGGCACAGCTGAAGGGTTGTCTGCGATTTGGGACTTCTAAGAGAGCATAACTAGTGGTCTTCTTTCACCACTAGTTATACTCTCACAGCATTCACCTGGAGAGTGAATGCTGATTCTCCATTTGGCTAATGTGGCTCAGCACTGAGGGAGAGCAGGACTGCTTTGGCAAAAGTCTTGAGACATTTCCTATCTTATTAGTCTTTGTATGGATTGTTTTGACAAAAATTACAAATTAGAAAAACAAAAAGATTATTTTTACCTGTCCAAGCTCTTCATTCAGATCAGAAGTATTGACTTGAGCTTTCTGATCTGATTCTTCATGATAGAGATCAAGATCCCAGCCAATAAAAAATGATCCCAGAAATTTCTGCATTTCTACTGTCACATATAATGAAATTGGAATGATGAAATTGTAGAGTACCAAAAAGGCAAGGAAGTCTGAAATGAATCTCAGAATCTAGGAGGAATAAAATGATTGTTTGATAAGGGAGAATTATAAAAAAATCAAACAGACCATCAAACATATTATGAGGCAGAATAGTCTCAGAAATTGAAATTCATTTACTGAACAATTTTATAACACCACATTTCCTTTGGCTATTTTATGCCCATGAGAACCTTAAACAATGTAAAAGAAAATAAAGGTAAAGTAAAATTATTTAATTTGCGACTTTTCAGAAGCTACCCAAAACCTGCGGTGACTGAAACTCTGGCAGTCTTTGGTGTACACTTACTATTCTATTTCTATCCTTTAAAATCATAGTTAAAAACTGATTATAATTTAAAAATTATGAAATAATAGCTAGACTATTCCTGCTAGAAATTAAAATTCTTAATTTACAAATTGGGTAAGGGTACCCTAACTCAATGACTTAACAGTACTCCATTTTAACATGTATTCTAGGAAAAATAAAAACAAATTATGGAAGATGGTGGAAATGTGCCTGCTTTGTAGTCTCAGATACATATTTGTCACCTATATTTACATTTTAATATACAGTGAATTTTGGAGAATTATTTACCAAAATTGCAGGTTAAATTCTCCGGGTAGGCAGTCCATATTTAACCAGTTAAAATTTTTGTATGATATAATTTGTGTATGTATCATTGTATATATTAACAGATTATAAGAAATTGTAGTATTTAAGTGGAATACCAATACAGATGTACTTAAATTTTTGTGGTAATTTGGTAAATATTCAAGTCATGCCACAGAAATTTAATGGTTATGCTTTATAATGAAAAAAGGATACCAGTACAAACATGTTGGGGCTTCTATCAGGAGTCACAACCAAAACATTAACTGTGCCAAACAAGAAAGTTTCCTTTATGGCAGTTATGAACACCACAAATTACCTTACTACTATTTCTTTGATGTTCTGTTTTTTGGTTATACCAAGGCTCATCCCATTTTTCTTCAGCTTGCCATGTGTATTTCAAGATAGTACTGAGGATGGCTTCAGAAATAAGGATTATTAAGTAAATTATCAAAAATGTATTCATAGATCTGAAATGAGAGAGAGAAGGCAAAACGTATCAATTTTGTGTAGCCAAACTGAACTACTCAGAAATTAATACTGGCTTTTTAAAAGAGATATTAAAACACAAAGTATTATGGTAGCTATTTAAAGACAGTCTTTGTTTTTAAGAAATGAGCATTTAACAGAAACCACTTACTAGCAACGGCAGAACCAATAAATCAGTTTATAGCTTATTTACTACAGTAATGTTATTATTCAAATGCTACAGAGTAAGTGACAATTTTGGCCAGTTACTTTTACTGAAGGAAATTATTCTAAGACCTTTTTTTTTTTTTTTTACATCAATAAGACATAGCAATTTTAAGTGTAAATATGACCAACATTTGTATAGTATTAGGGTTTTGTAAAACTTCTGACATGCCCACTACCCTGTATAAGCTTTATAAAAATACTGAGCGATTATATCCTTCTTAGCAATGAAGTCAAACCCAAAACTCTTTCTATAAATTTCGTCAAGACATACAAATTAGAAACCAACTTAGAATCTCTCCTTTCACCACAAAAATTTAATATGTTTTACTAGGTAAATTTAATAACAAATCTTTGCTTTCTTTCATCAGTATTCTGCAATTTTCAGTGTACAACACCTATATATATTTTGTTTGGTATATTTCTAAGTTTCTTTTGGGGGGAATGATAGGAAATGATATTGCTGTTATTTTCAGTTTTTGTTATTGCTATTTCTTTAAATGACAGTTACATGTAACCTGACTAGGTTAGGGGATGAGCAAACTAGGTTAGGGGATGATGTAGCATTATTTCAGATATATATGTAAGGGCATTCCTGGAAGATATTAGTGTCTGATTCAACAGACTGGTAAAGATACACCCAATTTAAACAAGGTTATCATTGAGGTCTGAATGAAACAAAAAAGGCAATAGAAGGATGAGTCTTTCACTTCTTGTGCTGTGATATCAGAATTTCTGGTTTTCAGGTATTTGGA
This sequence comes from Uropsilus gracilis, assembly GCA_004024945.1. Classification (NCBI taxonomy): domain Eukaryota; kingdom Metazoa; phylum Chordata; class Mammalia; order Eulipotyphla; family Talpidae; genus Uropsilus; species Uropsilus gracilis. The sequence goes on from PVHY01006088.1 coordinate 63,571, forward strand.
TTCCAGATTATACTAGCAGCCCCTGGCTCTCATGTCTTCTTATGGTTTGGACTGAATTATACCAACAACTGGCTTTCCTGGCTCTCCAATGTACAGACAGCAAATGCGTGAAGATATCTTCCTAAGTTTTCTTCTAAAAATTTTAGCTTTATATTAAAGGCCTGTGATCCATCTAAGGAAATGTTTTGGTACATGCTAATAGGAAGCATTGAGGTTTTACTATAAAGATATCCAATTAGCAATTACATTATTTGTTGAAAGCCTATTCTTTTTTTCATTGAATTTACTTGATACTTAGGGTGAAAATCAACTAACTACATAGGAACAGATCCAGTTATCAAATCTATTTTCTTCTAGGCTGCAGTTTACTCAGCAAATAGCGCTTCAAGAATGTGGTTTCTATCAATCTATTTTATTCTATTAAATGATTTTTTTTTTGCCAATACCTTAACCTCTGACATCTTGATCCAATAAACTCAGATTTTGATCCTATGCAGCACATGAATTGAAGTACCATAAGGTAAAAAGCTGCATTTTTCTGTCTTTCCCTTTGGTGCTACCAAGAGCAGACTTTGCTAGTTTTTCTCTGCTATTGGTCACCTCAGGTACCTTCAAATAGTTATCTTAAAAATACTTTGTCTAGAATTACCATTACTATCTGCTGCAGGGTTATTATGATTAAGTGATTGTGTAACTACCTGACAGTATTTATTCAAAGTCATAATTCAGTATCTACCATAAGTTCAGTATTGCAAAATAACACATATACACAAAAATATAATAAACCATTCCTATCTTCAAGGGTAACAGCTATGTTGACTTGACATATATATTTTATAACGTATTTTATTCATATGAATGATTATCTACACCCATTGTATTATTTATGTGTATATAAATAAAAATAGACAGTTTTCTTACTTTTCCACTGCTGATCGTTTTTGTGACTTGCTTTTGTAATTCAAAGCCATTTTAGTTTCCATTCCAGTGTATATAGCAACACCTGCAAAAGCAAAATGAGATATTTTTTAAAAATAATCTTCTAACATGTTGCACAAGAAAAAGGTACTTCTCCAGCAGGAAAGCATCAAAAAATATTGTCTGACAGATGTTATAAATCTAAATCTTCAGAGTCTTAAAAGTCTTTCCAAGTACAATTTTAGGGAACCATAATCACTCAGCTGCTGAATATAGAAGGCATGGGGGTTTATCCCTGAATTATTCCTAAAAAATAAATGAATAAATGATTCTGTCTGCTAATGGCATGACTCAGATTCTTTGAGAGGAAACTGATGGACGAAAAAGATTTGGAAAGAAAAAGATGGCTGGGAAGATCATAACAGTGTTATTAACAATGATAGAACTGGAAAGCACTTTCCACTAGAGTAACAGATTAGGGTCAGAGTTTGAATAGTCTTAAATGTCAGAAATGTCTCAAATGTCTGGAGTAAAGATATAATTTCATAAACACTGGCGATAATATGGAAATCTGTGAGAATAAAGGAAGTAGACATAAAGAAAATACCATTAAGATTTGTGAGAATGACTTGAGATGAGTGAAAATGATAGTAATGGGACTTACACTGTGGAGTGAATGAAATTAGGTAGGACCAGAAGTATAAAAATATTTTTTGAGTTAGAGAATGGTTTGAATGCTGGCTAGTCCTGCTACTCAGTATTTCTGTATTCTTGGGTATGTTATGTAATTTTTTGAGTTTCAATTTTCTTGACTTTAAGTGGCATGGAGAAAAAAAATCCTCACAGAGTAATGTGAGGTTTGTATAACTGATTAGCAAAATGCCTACTACTGAGGTAGAAGGTATTGAGGCAGAAAACAACAGATTCACCTAAAAGTATTCAAACATACATTTTCTTTTAAAAGTGTGAAAGGTGTTAAGGCTAAAGAAATGTATTAAGAGTAAAGGCATGCGTCTAAGAGTACATGAGCACGTCTAGAAGCCCTAGAGGTTTTCTCTGACTTCTGCCATCAGACCATTATGATAGTTATTTCTTAATTGTGGTGAAATATATATAACACAGAGCTCATCATTTTAATTATACAATTCAGTGGCAATTAATATTTTAACAATGTTGTGCACTATTCTCACCATCTAACTTGAGAACATTTTTGTTGTCCCCTAAACACATTATGCAGTCATTCCCCATTTCCCTAGACACCTCAGTCCCTGGGAGCCACTTACATCTATATCAATTTGCCTCTTCTGGATATTTTGAGTAAATGGAGTTGTACAATATGTGACCTTTCATGCTGATTTCTTTTACTTAGCATGTTTTCAAGGTTAATCCATACTGCATTATTCATCAGTACTTAATTTTTTTATGGGAGAATAATAATCCATGATATGGGTATTATAGCTTGTTTATTCATGCATTAGTTGAAGAACATTTGAAGAGTTTCCAATTTGACTACCGTGAATAGTGCTATTATGGACATTGCTGCACAAGTTTTTGTTTGAACACATGCTTTCAATCTTTGGATATGTATCCAGTAGAGTTGCTGAATCATAAGGTAACTCTAGGTTTAACTTATTAAGGAACCATTATAGTTTTCCAGTGGCTGCACTATTTCATACTCCCCCAGCAATGTATGACAATTCAAATTCTTCATATCCTCAGTAAAACTAGTTATTTTTAAATATATGGGCTTCTGATAGCATTCCTAGTACTGAGAGGTAAGATATGGTAGTTAAAAGGAAAAAAGAGAATGAATAAGGCAATGTCAAAGGCTATAGACGTTTTGTGATAACCAAGTTGGACAGAATAACTTCAACAAAAGTTGAGCATTTCCTGAAATGGGAGGAGTTGGTTCACAGCTGAATGCTACCATTCACTTCAAAATTGGAGAGCACAGTGAGTTAAAGTACTATTTATTCATTATTTTGATCCAGTTGGTATATGTTGAACAAATGGATGAATTAAACATCAGTTTTATGAATTCAATCTAATAATAATCAAAATGGAGTTACATAGGTGGTTTACAGCACTAAAAGTCAGGTTATATTGGGTCTAATTCACCATTACCAGGAGTGATGGGTTTATCTTTTCAGCATTCAGCTTCATAAGTGTCCACACAAAAAAATACATTGCAAGGTTCTAGCTTATTGTTCAAAAAATTGGAATTCACAAAAAATACAATGTGACATAGTAATGCAATCTTTGCCAGAAAATTATAAGTGACATTTAAGAATATCAATTATCCAATTAAAAGCCACAATGTTGCATTTATAAAAAATATCACATGAAGAATCAACATTTATCTATAATGAAAATTTTCCATATATACAAACCAAAAATTTCTTTTGTGTTTTTTAATCTGGCTCCACGAAGCAAGAGACTCTCTGGCCCCAGAGGTCTAGGAAAACAAAAATAACCAAAAGCATTGAATATATTAAAAATTCAATTCTATACTAAAATGACATCCTTAGTAGAATACACTGAGCTATAGTTATAGTACTGCTTCAATACAAAACCAAAATCTCAGCGACTATAAAGCTGTCTAAGCCAACCATGATGTTAATTACCACACAAATATCTGCTTTAGCATTGCACTTTCAGATCAATGGCTCACAAATAAGATTTATGTAAATAAACTCAGAAAGCTACTAGTTTCAAAATTTTAAACATGAACCACAACAAAATTAAAAAGCAATGATTTTAAAATGTTTGAGAAGATGAAATTTTAAGCAAAATTAATAGTTTTTAAAGTAAAATATAAAATTAAAATGCAATGTAAATATAAATTATAGTATGAAATGTATACAAATGCATGAGTTCTGTACAGTTAAATTACACAGGATTATAAAACCTAATTAGTAAGTAGGTTAGTACTTTTTCTAGGCAAGATCAACATTACAACTTTACTACTTGCATTGCATACTTGGACCACAGGTATTCTTGCTGTTTGACTCCATAAAGGAGACAAAAAAAAAAAACCAAGAACAAATAATTAGAAAGGAAATTATTTCCTTTTGGCAAAATGTTAAGATTCTATTGTAGATAAGTAACAAAATCTTAATATTACTAGTATTTTTTTTTTGTTTTGTTTTTAAACTGCACAGCTCTCCAAACCAAACAGAATATGAACCATTTTGAGGATATTTGTAAGCCCAAATACTGTAAAAAAATTCAATGAAGGAGAGTCTTTAATCTTTAATGTTTGGGACATGATTAACAAGTGCGGTTTTATTAGATATTCAGATTTGGAGCACATTCCATGGATGTCCCAAAACCAAATATTCAGGAGCCATAGAAAAGCTCCTTTTCATGTGGTAATGACTCCACAATGAGAAGAAAAATTATGCACTCTCTTACTGACATGAAAAATTGAAATAAGATAGAAAATTTCAAATTAAAAGATAATTTGTCAGTTAACTTCAGCATAGAACATGGCTCATCTTTAAAATCATTCCAGGGACTAGAATATCATACTTCATCTTTTCCTTTACCAGAAACAGTATTTTAAAGTAATTTAGACTATACCCAAAAATGTATTCCATTATGGTACTACAGAAACCAAAACAAAATCCAGTCACAGTCATTCAGTGAGAGTCCTACACTTAACAAAGATCTTGCTGCAAGTTTACTGAATGTTAACATTTATTTAAAATGTAAATCAGCGCTAACATATTTTTATGAGATTTGTTTCTGCAGCCAGTACAAAATGAACGTCTTCAGAATAAAGATGGAATGTTAATTTGATTAGAAATTCAAGAGCATATTCCAAAATTTACTCTATTCCAGCTTCATGGATAACATCACCTCATCCTATTAGCAAATCTTTGAAATTACCCAAATCCTTTCATTTAGGAAGTAGAAATCAACTAGAATACTGAAGGAAAAAGCAATCTGAAACAACCATTCAAAAAACCAATCAGAAGAACTGAGGTTCTGGATTAGCTACTAAACCTAGTTTGTGCTGAATGATTCTAAAGTGAAGACCATAATACTTATACTTGTGAAACATTATAAAATATTTTTTCTATTCTAAGCTTTAAATGTGTAGGTAGAAATGTGTAAAGATTTGAATATAAACTGTTATGTTTATGTTGCTACCTAGTATTAGAAAAATAAATACAAGTATACAAATGAACTTATTATTTTGGTATCATTTTAGGGGATTTGCTTCACCTTAACATGCTACTGCTAATAATTAGGAACTGAAATGCAAAATTTATTTAAATTGATCCTCTCTGGTTTGATGCTTACTTACACAATATTTTTAGTCCTCTTTTAGTTCTCCTCCTAAACTCTTATTTAAAAGTAATTAAACAATTCAAACTTATTCTTACCTTACAATTTCTTCCATTTGTTGAGTTATTATCATTCGTCCAATAAATCTATTAAAGAATTGAACCATGTTATTAAAAAAACATCGAGTGATATACTATTTATAAAATCAACAGGTAGAAAGTTTTAGGTACTTTGGCACTGTATTTATACATGAAAGAGAGCCAGTAATTTTGTTGTATAAATGGTCCAATGTCAGAAGTTACAAAAGAAAATATTTAACATTCATTTAGCTTTAAAAAAATATTCCTGTCATCTCCATTCTAACTACAAATGATGGAATGAATTAAAAACATGCTTTTAAAATATCAACATAAATATTATATGTTTTTACTATTATTAGTCTGGTTATCATGAAAATATATTACTGCTACAAAGATGCATATATTGTTTAGCCAACAATAAATGCTCACACATTTTATCATAGTTTACTAACTAAAGTCTCTTTTGACCAAAAGCATTCATTCACTCATTCATGCATTCATTCATATTGCAAATACTCACTGAGCAACTAACATACATGAGTTAAGTGGTGGGGAGATAGCAGTAAGCAGAAATGCATCAGTGAATTACAGAGCTCTTTAACTTTTGGTTGCCTGAAATCTGGAGTGTCCTATCATCATAATATATTTTCATAGCTTTGACCTTTCGTCCCAACTTCTACCAAAACATCTCCATAGCATAGGGTCAATTCAAATGTACAATTACTTTTTACTAAGTGAGAAATAAATTCTTAGTTGAAGCAAATTATGAACAGAACTTTATTTTAGTAATCATTTAACAAGACAAAACAGTGAGCATTCCTTTCCAATGTCTCCCCATCATCCTTCCTTTTTTCAGGTCACAGATGCTTTATCTCTTGTATACTTTGACTTATTTCTTACTAATCTCTCTCTTCCTTCAGTTCCTTATATTAGAACTACTGTTTATTTTTATCTATTATCATTATCAAAATTATATTTTATACTCATATTGTATATTATATTCCCAATCAATGGAATTTTATGTAACCTTGGAACCAAATCTTGACATCAGAATTAAAGAAACAGCTCAGCACATATTTTCCTGAGCATCTCTGAGAAATGATGTAGAACCAGTTTATTTTTTTGAACTAAGTTCCGATAAGACACTTGTTTTCCTTCATTTTATCTCTCCTGTTTTCACTGATTCTAAGTCACTTATATCTATTTGTGTCAGTTTCATACTAAATTAACTAACTCATTTTCATTAATCTTTTTTGCAAATCCACACTTTGATTTGTTTCAAAGTGAAAAAAGCTATGTTATTCTTTTTTTTTGATTATAAATATTACACATGTTGACACATTTTTTTTTTTTTTTTTTGAGCTAGGCCTCACTATTTTTGCCCGTGGAACCACAGGCTCACGTTGCCTGGGGTACCACGGACTCAAGCAATTCCCAGCCTCAGTTTCCCAGGTAGCTGGGATTACAGGTGCGCACCACCACACCCAGCTACTTTTTTTTTTTTTGAACTAGGTCTCGCTACGGGGCCCAGGCGGGACTCGAACCGCGATCCCTAGGCCTGGTCGCTTCATAGGCTGAAACTTAGAGGCACAGCAACCATGCCCAGCCACCACGTTGACACATTGTATAAAACGTTTATGATCATATGAGACATTACAAGGGAAATAATCACAACTAACTGCACTACTCAAATACAAACACTTATTATTTTGGTGTATGTTTTACAAGTACATATTATATATTTATCTTAATAACAAAAATGGGATCAAAACATAAACAATGGTGTTAACATTTTCTCTACCTAACGTTCTGTCAAAAACAATAATCTATATTATTTTTATTTTTGTTGCTTACATGTATGTATGTATGTATGTATGTATATGTAAGTCTACATATGTATTTTTACATCACTGTATTTCCCTGGGTTCTCCCATCACATCACCTGAGAACCATCATCTTGATCTTTTGTACTCATCCCTTCCCTGATTTCTCCCTCCCTTTCTTCCCCTTCCTACCTATATGCTTTAGTTCTGTTGTCAGGTTGTTAGTTTTGACTTTTTCTTGACCTTCTGTTTGTTTTCCTTATATCCTGCCTATAAGTGAGACTAGCTGGATTTTGTCTTTTTCTTTCTGACTTACTTATGCTAAAATGATTCTTTCTAGGTTCATTCATGTTATCACAAATGCATCAATCTGTCTTTTTTCACTGCTGAAAGTATTCCACTGTGTAAATACACCCAAACTTTTTTGACCATTCGTCAGTTTTGGGAAATTTGGGTTGTTTTCATTTCAAATCCTGGCTATTGTAAATAGTGCTGCAATAAACATCCGAGTCCAGGTGTCCTTTTGAATTAGTGTTTTCATATCCTTTGGATAGACTCCCAGTAGTGGAATTGCTGGATCGAATGGTAGGTTCATTTTTAGTAGCTTGAGGGTCCTCCACACAGCTACTAGCTGGACCAGTTTGCATTCCCATAAAGCAGTGTAAAAGTGTTCCTTTTTCTCTACATCGATGCCAGCATTTGTTCCTGTTCTTTTTTTTTTGAAATGGGCCATTCTTACAGGTATAAGGTGGTATCATATTGTGGTGTTTTGATTTGCATTTCCCTGATTATAAGTGATGCTGAGCACTTCTTCATATGTCTGTTGGACTTTAGTAATTCCTCTCTGGAGAAATGTCTTTTAAATTTTTCTCCCCACCCCATTTTTTGAGTGGGCGTTTTGCTTTGGCTTTGTTATGTTATAGGAGTTCTCTGTGGATCTTTGATATCAGACCTTTGTCAATTGAGTGGAGTGCAAATATTTTTTCCCATTCAGTTGGGTGTCTCTTTGTTTTAGTTATTGTTTCTTTTGCTGTACAGAAGCTTTTAAGTTTAATGTAGTTGCAGCTGTTAATGTTTTTCTTCAATTTCATTACATGTATAATGTACCAAAAAGATGTTTTTGTGGTATAAGTCATGGAGTGTTTTGCCTGTGTTTTCTTCTATGTATGTTATGGTTTCAGGTCTTATGTGCAGGTCTTTTATCCATCTTGAGTTGGTTTTTGTCATCTATATTTTTTTAATGACCAAATATAGTGTTGCATTATTGGATAAATGAGTAATTTATTTAAATAATTCACTACTGATGAAAGTCTAGTTTTTTCCAACGTATAGTTAGTTTAAATGATGCAGTTCAGTCCTATATAATCTTGTACACATTATCATTACACATTTACATTGACATAAATATCTAGGAGTAGAACTTCATTATTTTGTTAGGGAAAAATTCCTAGAAATGCTGAGTCAGAGTCTAAAACACAGAGAGGTAGAAAAAAACAAGAAAAAAGGTACCAAAACTAAAGGAATTAAGGAGATAAGGGAAGAGAAAATGTAGAGTATTGTGAAATAGGAACAAGTTAGATGCTACTTCTAAACAAAAGGCTCTCCTACTCTTATTTCTTTCAGTCTTATGGCAGAGACCATTTCTTACCATACTCTATCTTCTCTTAAAAAGCTATTAAGGTTCTTAATATAACCTCAGCTAATGAAAAGGTAATAGGGAAGGAATGGACAATATTTAAGAGTGAAAATTAATGAACAAAAATATTTAGTTTTCTAATAAAAAATTAAAACTAGAGTTTTAATGATATAAAACTATTATCTGAAAAATTGGCAAGAATTTTAAACTGTAACAGTTGATACTAATAAAATTTTGAGATTAAAATACCTCATAAACTTAAGTCAATAAAAAATAGTTCAATGTTAAGTTATATGGTACGGTGTTTACTAAAGGTCAAATTCTGTTAAGATTTAATCTAGTAATTTCATTTCTGTAGCTGTCTGTTCTCAGGCAGTTCTGTTTGTTCCAGGAGGCAGAAGTTCTAATGTTTGTTCACAACTGCATTCAGTGTCTAGTACTGTGCCTTTGTTATTGGAAGACCTCAATATCTGATGAGTAAATGGGCAATGAAATGCTCACACATAATTTGAGCCAATAGTAATTTGGAAGTCTATCATTCATATTTACATTCAGCAAATATATACTGAGTGCATATTACATTCAAGGCATATTAAGAGTTAAGTGAACAACATACATAAGAATCTTGCTTGCAAATATCATAGAAAATAAAAGGAAAAGACTGTGAAACTCAATACATAAATAAACTTATTATTTCAACTGTCAGCAAACATAAGTTTACCTATATGCTAGCTCTGTCCCAAGTACTTGGGATATATCACTGAACAATACAAAGATGCCTGCCCTTGACTTTACCTTTTAGTGGGAGAGAAAAATAATGAGCAACAAACACAAGTAAGTAAATTACATAGTATATTTGAAAAGTACTATAATGTTATTTAAAAAGGCAGAGTAGAGTTAGACTAACTGGTAGCATTAAACAGAAAAATAGGCCTCCAAAAGAGGTAATTCAAGCAAAGACTAGAAGATGTAAAGGTGCAATGACAAGGTGCAATGAGTAAAAAGTTGAATATGGAATGTTCAAGGCAATAAAAAATAAAAAGGCTAGTAAGCAAAATGCAAGAAGGGTCAGCAATTAAGTTAGAGAAGAAAGCCTGGTTAATCAGTAAGGTCTTACAGATCTATAGATTATAAAGATATGGGTTTTGACTGCGCAAGAGCTGAAGAGCTCACTGCAGGGTTTGGGCAAAGGAATGACATGATCTGATTTATACTTAAAAAGAAGTACTCTTGGGAGCTTTTGTAAGAACAGATTGCAAGGGGAAAAAAGGTAAAAACAGAAACACTGCAAAAATGCCTCTAACAGCAAAAATCAAGGCAGGAGATGATGTTGGTTAGGGCCAAAACAATAGTAGTGAAAGATTTTTAGATTTTGGATGTATTTTTAATATAAATGAATAAGATGTTCTCATGGCTTGGGCTGAGATATGAGAGAGGAGGTAAAGAGAACACATGAGGAATCATGACTAAAACAAAAGTTTTTGGGTTGAACAATAAGAAGGATGAACTGTCATCAGCTGAGGTGGGAAAGGCTGTTGGTAGAAAAAGTTTTAGAGGGAAGATCAGCAGTTCAGTTTTTAGCATGATTAACCTGAGATTTCTACTACATGTTCAAGTGGAATTATGCAAAAATAATTCTATGGGTCTAGAGTTTGGGAAAGAAGTCTGGGATGGATATAAATCTGGGAGTTTATGGCACACAGAAGACCTTTAATATCCTCAATGTGGATGATACCACTGAGGAAGTGAATGAAAGTGTATAATGTATAGGGGAAAGGACCTAGGAAAATCTTGGGGTTCTTTAACATTAAGAAATTCAGGGAGATGCCAAATCCTCAAAAGAAACTGAAGTAAGAGAAAAACAGGAAAAGGAGGCATCCTGGAAGTCAAGTGAACTAATAGCATTAAAGAGAGATGAACAACAATTCAACCATTACTGAGGCTTTTAAAGGGGATAGAGGGTAGTGGTGGAAGCAAAGTGAAGAAGGTTCCCAATGATATATGGTAAATAACTATGGGTACCTGGTGATGGGTGTGGTGGTGTTGGACATACATCTGAGGAGGTATGAACCCCCCCTTTTTTTTTTATAGAGACTAGGTCTCAGTATGTTGCTCAGGGAACCACAGACTCTCGTTGTCCGGGGTACCCTGGACTCAAGCAACCCCCCAGCCTCAGCCTCCCAGGTAGCTGGGATTACAGGTGCCCAGCTATTTTTTGAGACTAGGTCTTACTATGTTGCCCCAGGTGAGTCTCAAACCCACGGACTCAAGCGACTCCCAGATTCCCAGTCTCAGCCTCCTGTCCCAGGCTGGGATTAATGGCACATGCCACTGCACCCAGCCTAAACCTTTTATCATTAATTGTATGTAGTGTTGAGGAAAAAACAAAACAAAACAAAAAAACATTAAGAATACTATGTGGTTGAGAGGAGAGGAACTGGACCAACCACCTGGGGAAGTCTGTCCCCAGCAGGGAAGCAGAGAACACCTCCACCACCAGCGGATGGGAGTTGGATTCCCAAATCAAGATATCAGAACTGTATGGCACAGAACCAGCAACATGTAACAGACACCAAAAGGAGCCTGGTAAAGTGTGCCACGTATTTGCCTACAAGTTCCTGATATGCTCAGTCTGACTATCTGCCTCATTTACTCCTGGAGATGTAAACAGCATGGTCTGTTGCTGTCCAGGAGTGCAAGTCCACACGCAGGAAAAAAAGACAGAGTTGCAGAAAAAGAAAAGACTAGTGGGTCAAATATGGACCAATGGCTTGCAGTGAGAAGAGCTGGAGTGACCAGAGGGGGGAAGTGGGGTAGGGAAGATAGGGTGGGGGGATAAGGGGTATAATACATGAGGGCCAAACCTAAGGGGAATGACAACCATACAAATGTGACCAATATTATATGAAAATTACAAAAAAAAAAAAAAATACTGTGTAGCCTAAAATTTTGGTATGGGAAAGGGAATCATATTGAGTATGAAGCTGCACACTTGAAATTTTAGTTTTATAAAAATAATGATATAAATTAATAAACTTATTAAAAATTAATATTGTGCAATAAGATAGGAAATACTTTCTCTAAAAAAATCACAGAAACCATATTCTTTCAAGAAATATAAAGAGAGAAGAAAAAGTAACTAAAAAGCAACTGAAATTATGCTACCAAGAAATAGCAACTAACATTTTGATAATGTAATTCTTCCACAGTTGTCATTCTTTGTCTATCGTTTTTTTCTATCTTGCTGCCTACCTATCTATCTAATATAGACACATATACATTTATTTTTTTTTTAAAACATGGGCTTATGTGAGCTATAATTCTGTATCTTATTTTAGCTAGCAATAAATTGTAGCATGTTCTCGTTAAATTCTCTAGTTGCTAAAATCATTAAATTCTTGAAAAAAGTTAATATCCACATATTTCATCTTATATCTGTACCAAAGATCCATTTAAACATCCTCTTACTTGGTCATATAAAATATATGTAATATTCCTTTATATATAAAACATGCAATTATGTATATATCTTTACAGTTAATAGGTTTCCTTAAGAACAGAAACAATGCTTAGTCTTATTTATCACCTATGCTGGGCAAAAAGGTGCTTAACAATAATTTGTTAAATGAATGAATAAAAATAACATGCAAAACAAATCTCTGAGCAGTGAGTTAAATAATTATCTTTCCACTACAGATGTCTTCTGTTATAAATTACATTTATATTGAGAATAAAAGTAACAGAGAAAAACAGAAAACAGAAGAATTTATTTAATAATTATTTCCTGCTAAAATATTTTATTTTTGCTATTTTCTCCCAATTTTTCACGATCACTTAAAAAGCAGTCACCAAAGCTTAGTCATATTTAATCTCATGTTTTCTTAATGCTGCTTCATTTTCTAGTTTTTAGTAATTTTTTAGTAACAACAATGCCTGGGGCCAGAAAATAATAGCAATATAGAAATCATCACAATTCAATGTATCTTCAAATTTATATCCTCTTAAAGACTATGAATCTAAATGTTTTACACTTATCCAGAAAATTCTATACCACATCTGACTTTGATGAAAATGCTAATTTTTAAAATTTATTTTTTACTGCTCACGTATTTTTATATATGTGCATTTTTTATAATACTGTTGTATTCTCCAGGAAAATGGTAACTTTTTATAACATTACAGAGAAAACTCCATTATAAATATAAATATTTAAAATGAAGATATGTAAAATTTGAGAAGGACAAAGTCAAATGGCAAGACGTTGAAACATTTCAATTGAGAGGCAGACAAGAGCTAAAGGTGACAGAAAAAACTAAAAGAAGCCCAACCAAATGGGAAAAAATTTTCGCCCTCCAAAAGAGTGATAAGGGATTAATAACTCTGATCTACAAGGAACTCACACAATTAAACAAAAACAAAACAAGATGCCCAATCAAAAAGTGGGGAGAAGAACTAAAAAGACATTTCTCCAAAGAGGAAATACAAATGGCCAACAGACACATGAAAAATTGCTCAATATCACTAGCAATCAGAGAAGTGCAAATCAAAACCACAATGAGATACCACCTTACACCAGTAAGAATGGCCCACATCAAAAAAACAGGCAACAACAAGTGCTGGCGTGGATGTGGAGAGAAAGGAACACTCTTACACTGCTGGTGGGAATGTAAACTCGTCCAGCCACTATGGAAAGCAGTAAGGAGAACCCTCAAACTACTGAAAATGGAATTACCATTTGACCCAGCAGTCACACTCCTGGGAATCTACCCAAAGGAGACCTCAATGTGGGTACAAAAGGACACCTGTGCTCGGATGTTTACTGCAGCACTATTTATAATTGCAAGGACATGGAAACAACCCAAATGCCCCAGAACAGATGACTGGATGAAAAAGATGTGGTACATATACACAATGGAGTATTACTCATCAATTAAAAATAACAAATTTGATGAATTTATGGAAACCTGGATGTACCTAGAAGAAATCATTCTAGCAGAAACGAGTCAGACAGAAAGGGAC